>JAAAKQ030256188.1:0-10842 GCA_010016005.3 Zanna intricata | reverse complement strand
GGCAGAGAGAGGCGAGGAGAGGGGAGGAAAGAGGGAGAGAAAGAGGGGGGGAGGGGGGGGGGGGGGGGGGGGGGGGGGGGGGGGAGGGGGGGGGGGGGGGGGGGGGGGGGGGGGGGAGAGAAATTGTATCATCCTTCGATGAATATAGTAAACTTAATAGCTCCCTTTATAATAATTATAAATAAATTCGCAGCTGGTGATATTTTTAAACTGCCTAACATATTTTTGATAACTTACGCAGTTTCGGTTTATTATTGAAATTTATCGTAAAATTGCAAAAAATAATATATACTTTTTATAAGGTAACAGTAAACTCATTTAGAAATTGTAAATAAGTCTATAACTTTTCGTATGTAAAATTTAATGTTTTTATATTATAATGTGTTTTACTTGAATTGAATATAGTTTTACTGAAAAAGAGTGTATCATTCTCTTCTTACGCATTTGGAATTATTTAAAATCAAAATATCTGATGTGGACATCACATAATTTCCTTTTACTCCTAAGCCTATTAAGCTACATATATTTTTTATTACTTTTTTCATTTTTTTTTTTTTTTATTATTGAATTATTTACTGTAAAATATTTTTTACAATCACAGGTTAATAATTACTAATAAATCTGTATTTAAATGAAAAAAAAAAGGAAATGAAGTTGCATTTGAATTTGATGTATCTTGTAAGATCCAATTTTTTCATTAATTAAAATTTTATTAGATTATAACTCTGGAACTAATTAAAATAAGCACCATCTATATATCTTTGAAAAAGCTCTCAATGAGGACTTATTACTCCAGTTGTGAAAAAGTCCAAAATCCGATTTATTTTTCGGCTTTTTTTTTGAGACTTTTGGTTCAGTTGATTGCAATCAAAAGGGAAAGTACACAACTAGATGTAATAACAGTCCTAAATTCAAAACTTCAACAATCTACGGCTAATGGTTTTGTGCTATGCGAAATACATACAAATGTCACGCCGAAACTAGTGAAAATGGATATTTCCGTTGAAATCTGAAAGCCGAAATTTTTCGCGATTATAATACTACTTTGTTCGAACATGTATTCGTGCAAGCTTCGTACAGTAAAATACATAGTACAAGGAAGTAAAAAGAAAATGTATTAATGATAATATGAAAAATTGGATCAGATTAAATTATTATATCCAAAATTATCTATAAATTTATACAGTTAGGTTAACTTTTAATTTGACAAATGGAAATTTTGGCGAAAAAATGAAACGAGGTTTAAAATTTTAACTTCATGTAAATTTTTAAAATAGTCTTATTTAATGTTCATGAGGGAAGTTTTAGGTGGAAACAAACAAAATAAAAATTTTTATGTAACTTTTGAATAAAGGTAAATTATTTTGAGTTATATTTTTTTATTACACTTTTAAACAATTAATCTTGTTTTTTTTTTATTGCAGGTAATTCGCCTTCACTCTACTTGAAAAGATTTAAAGATAACTTCCCTAAAGTGTAAGTTAATTATATTATACCTTGTTTAAAATTTGATCCTAGCATTAATAGTAGAATATATTATAATAGAATTGTACTATTTCCCTGTAATTAAATGTAATATTTACCTGAATCATTTAGAAATTATTGATTTTGCCAAAATCTGTATTTTTTTTCATCCAAAAGTTATAACTTAAGCTTGTTGACATTTATTGTACTGTTAGCTGACAATGCTTTAACATTTCTTAAATGCATAAATTTTTCTCTAAATACATAAACTCTAATGATTTTAAAGAGTTTTTCTTGCTGTGAAATTCGTTAGCACTTTTTGTTATTGAATATGACAATTCAAAAGGGAATTCATAAAAGCAATTTTTTGCTTTTCTCTTGTGAATGTCGTGTATTATATAGAGTAAGAAATTTGTCCAGTCTGCATGTTTCATTCCTGCGTAGACTATGTCGGTTGGTTGACTTAAAATAATTTTTTAGCTGTCAATTTTTTCAACTAATTCACTTTTTACCAAGAAATTTCTTTTCCTTCATTTTTTAAAGCTTTTTAAAACAGAAAACAAAAAGACATATTGTGAAAAAAAGATCTGAAACATTTATATCTTGGAATGTTCTAATTTAATGGATTTTTTCATGTCTTATAAGTCTCATTCTTTGTAGGACTAAACTATATTCTGAATAACCAGTTTTTGACTGTCTTGAGTTTTTTACGATTATTTCGATTACTACAAAACCGTTTTTTCTAAATTTCCGGGAACTAGACGTAGATGTTTAGGATAAATTTTTTTCATTCTATATTAATCTAATCACGCAGCGGTCCTCCGCATATCTACTGCTATTTATTATCAGCAGAGAAACTCTTATTAAAATTTTCCTTAATGCGTCTCAACTGATCTCTGGTTTAAAATTTTCTAAAATTGTTTATACAAATTGTGGCTAGAAAATAAGGGGATTTTTCCTGTAACATTTTTTTCCCATAACAACTTTCGCATTATAATGAATTTTTCATTGTTCAAAATAGTGTTGCAGGACATTTTCTGAAATCATGTTCACGATCTCCGTTGCTTTTTCTTTCACAGCTTCAATCGTCTCAAACCTAGTTCCTTTCAATGCTTCCTTCAGGAATCCCGCAGGGATCCCGCACTTAGCCAAAAACAACTTAACAATTAGTGCGATGTGGGCTGGAGAGTTGTCCTTATGAAGAATCCTTCATTATTTCTTCCACAACTCAGGCTTCTGACTCAACTTCCACAACTTCTGACTCGCTCATGAAGAGTAGTTAGAACCTCAAGATAATATTCCTTATTCACTGTTTGACCTTCAGGCCTTCAGATGGAAGAGATTCCCTATTTTTACAATGTTTTCGTCCGTTTTCGAAGTGGAAGGACGTGGACCATTTTCTATATCTTCTCGTCCTTCTTTGAACCGTTTATGCCACTCAAAAATCCATGTGTCTGACATATTCTCAATACAGTACACTTGTAAGAGAGACTAGGTCTCTGTTGCGGACTTGTCAAGTTGCACTAAAAATTTCACGTTAAAGCGTTGATCTATTAAAACGCCTACCGTTTTTCCGACGTGCGGGAGGTACGCGATCTGACAGGCTGGCTGAGGCGGCTGGCCGGTCATCTCACCGGCTGGAATGTAAAGGAGGGATGTTAGGCGACTCGATAATGTTGCGTTTGACTTTGAGGCTCACGCAGTTTGTCTTAGAAAAAACCAGTCCCGTTATTTTTTAGCCACTTCTCGTAGAGTTTATAAAATCCTTTGTTTAAACGTATTTTTCTTGAAAGTTTTCGCTAAAATCTAAGTTTAATAAGTAAGAAACAATTAATGCAATTCCTGTATGAAGAATGAAGCACAGCTTCAAACTTTTAAATTAATTTTACAAGAAAGTTTTTTAAAATTTAATTTTGTTTTATTTTTGTCTTTAGTAATTGTGCTTTGCTATCACTAGCCGTAACTCGCTATCGAAGAGTTTCGGAACCATTTTTGTATCAAATTTTTTCATTATTTTAATGCGAGAAATACGCCTTTGAAATTTAATAGAATCCCCTAGGGACACTCTGTATAAATAATTACGTAACTCTATAAATTGTATACAATCATAAATGAATTTCTTCTGAAATATGTACGTGATGTAGCGAAATGAGTAACCGACTAAACACATTTGTGCATAAATCTTAAGAGCAGTGTGTCATTGACACTAATTGACAACTGTATATATAAAAAAAACAAAATTGCAAACAACAAATTTTCTATGAAAATTGATTTTTTAAGAAATACTTTGTTATTACAATGCATTGTCATCCAAAATAAGCAAGTCTGCAAACTTTTACCCTTCTACTTCATCAGAAGAGTAAATATTGCCTACAAAATTCTGACCGACACAGTACACAGAGCAAGTTAAATAAAAGCGTTAAAAGTTAAAAAAATAAACATATGGAAAAATGTATGTTTTTAAAAATAATCTTAAAAATGTTCCCCGAAATAAATAACTAAAAGTAAATCATAATAAAGAATAAAATGAATAAGAATTTTAAATAAATTTAAATTGAATTACGGGAATTTTATTTTAGAATTAATATTTTGAAATTGCCACAGAAAAAATAAAAACGAAGGAAACAAATTTTATCAAATAAATTAAAAATAATATTTCTCTTTTAGGTGTATTGACAAAAATGTTTAAATATCGGCTTGTTTTCTGGAATAATAGTAGTAGTAGAATTTATTTTATTCCTAACTTTCTATTTTTTATTTTTTTGTTTGTTTACTTATTCGATTTCATGTAATTGGCAAGCAAATAGTTATTTGTATTGTTAATTTTTTTATTCGTAAATTGAATGAATCTTTCTAAAAATTAAAAATAGGAACTTTATTAATTTTTTTTTTTAATAATTGTGTAAATGGAAAGTGTAAACATTCGTTAGATTATTTTATTATTATTTTCATTTTATTTATTATAAAAAAGAATGTTCCTTAAAAGAAGTACTTAGTTAACAACTTGAAAAAAGTTATATTCATTACATAAGTTTCAGTTTAGTAAACTTTTTATGATTATTCTCTATCAAAGCGAAGAAGCGTATAGAAAAGTTTAACTTAATGAAAGTTATTTTTTGAACTTAGTTTCTTTTAGCTTCAGTTAGGACTAATATGGTGTTGAAATGAAGGTTTATGTAACAATCATTAAGCAATGCTTATTTTTATGCTTTTTATTTACGTAAAATCTTAGCTTTTATTACTGTATTTTATTTTTTGGTTCAACTTTTAAAATGTTTGCTTGGGAGTTTTAAGTAAAAAGTACAATTATCATATTTCGTACTACAACGTGTCTTTTTTTTTATAACCAATCTTTTCCACAATTATGTATCAGAATTTTTTTTAATTTGACCTTACTATAAGTCAAGGCTATTTTTATTGTAAAGCAAGTATAATGAAATTTATATATTTTAACATTAATTGAGGTCAAGTTGAGTTAATCTGGTCGATTCCGACTTATAAGGGAACTAGGTCTAAATTACCGTCGTTGTGAGCAACATTTTCTTTGGTGTGTTATTATCTAAATTCCGATAACAATATGAGACATTTACAGGGACAAGTAGCTTGTTAAATTAAAGAACTAGGCGCGGGGTTCGTGCTTCCACGAACTCGGTTAGCTAGTTCAGATGGCAACGACTAGGACAGAATAAGATGTCTGAAAGAAGCCTACAGTGAAGGCAAAGGCAGAGTCAAAATTCACTGATGTAATTGTCTACCGAGGCATTTGCATCGGTGGCATCCCAAATGAGACCAGGCTGATGTCTGTGATATCTAATCAGTTCGAGGGTCAATAAGACGACTCCCGATAACGCCCATCAGGGTTAGGATCGGGAGGGTTAGTGTGGCTACCGGAACGTCACAAGATGTGCGTCTTCCCCTACGGGGGTTGGGATGGGCTTTTCTTCCACAGTCTTCGCTGTCCGCCTGCTGTAATAGGTTTTACTAGATTATTTTTCATAAATGTTTTATTTTTCGTAGTTAATACCCTACTGACCACCGTTCCGATTAAATTATTATTAACCAAAATTTGTGACTTTATAATAAATATATTTTAGCAATAGTGACGAATTTATTATACATAGTTACAATAAGAATTTTCTTAGAGTTTTAAATAGCAAAATAATAAAAAAATAAAAATAAATAAATAAATTACGCACTTATTGAATGCACATTTACGTATAATTATGTTATCAGGTTAAATTATCATTTATTTTAATCTCTCATTCTAATTTGTTAAAAATTTAGTTGTTTTTTTTTTAATAAAAAGTGTTACTTTATATTCGTAGTTACTGGTTTTGTCCTAGAATATGATTAAACCAGAGAGAAATCTACCGATAATGATTTAAGTACAATATAATGTGAGTAGTGTACTGGTTTAAACATTTGTTTCATGTTGTCACCACCTGTTCCCGCTTTGAAGGAAATTAAAGTTTCCCAACTTTAACTTTTCTACTGATGGAAATTAGTACGGTTAAATAGAATATTAAAATTTTAGTTGGATACAGATTGTTTATATTATGAGTCGGATTCAAATCTTTACAGTTTTATTTAAAGTTACCTCACTGTACAAGTTACAGAATAAATAACTTGCTATAAATGATTAAGTTATTCAAACAATAAACTATTTGTTTGTTTTAAAAGTTTTAATACTTCTGTTACATTTTCATCGCTCTTTATAAGAATGATTTTCAATATTTACTTAATAATAATAATATTAGTCGTTAGGTTAATTACTTATCGTATTTGCATTCTTAAATACATTGCTTATATATGCACTTTAAAACTTTCGGATTTAAAATTAGCCGGAAGCGTAGTTTGTTCAATATTAAATTTGCCTCTGATGTTTTATCAGTGTTATATTTTATCAATGAAGTTGTTATCAATGCCTCTGATTCCTGATGTTTTATCAATGTTTGTTTTAAGATTCAGTTAAATTTTCTCGAATCCTTTTTCTTGTTACTTTATAATGGTTACCTATTTTTTATTTAATGCAAAAATAATCTACATAACTATAGTTTCAAACTTATTTTTATCTCATCAGATAGTTGGCAAAATGAACCGGTCAAATTGTAGTAGATTGCTAAATAAACCGTAGTGATGGAATTCTTTTATCAACATTTAAGTTTCCCCATCATCGAGCTCCTTTTATTGTTTTTGGGTACAGTTATTCTGATTTCTTTTTATTACTTTTGACCGCAGCCGGTGTCATTTTTAACAGGAAACAGCTTTCTCTTTTCCCTAGTAAATCTTGATCTAATTTCTGTCAGTTCGTTCATAATTTACAAGCGAATAAATAACGTTTTGCAGCAGAGCCGTATTGAAATCAGTATTTCAATCCAGCTTCGTCGAATTGATTTGTTATTCTCTAAGGATGGGTTATATGTGTTTAAACGTTCGAAATTATTTAATGCTTTTGAAATTAGTATTCTATGTGATATCGATGAAAACTTTTATTATAAACATAATGACTTGGCTACTCTTCGCTAGCACATTTGTGTAAATCAGGTTACAAGAATCTACAGTTTTATCGTCAGAGAGTTTAAAATTTACATTTTTTTTCTTGTTGGGAAGACGAAAGGTTTGTAGTGTAACAAAGTTGTAGCCTTTTGAACAAAACTGAAAATGATTTTTGTTTTATTTTGAATTTTGAAAATTCTTTTAAAATCTAGGAAATGTTTTCAAATTATTGTATGTTGATGAAAAAGAATTTGGACATTCTTAGAATATGTGGAAGTGCCAATCCTCAACTTAGTGTTATTGTTTTTTCTTTTAAGACCAGATTGTTTAGCTTTATGATTCTTAAGCAATCATTTTATAATCCTACTACTAATTTATAAGTGTTACTGAGAACAAACTTCATGCTTTTATTGGCATATTTAATGCAGTATTTTTTATTGATTTATTTATGTATAATATCATCTATACACCATAATATCTGCTTAAAAATAAAATTAATTCTGTAATCAAATGAAACAAGTTAAGTTTTCTCATTGGTAAACATGATTCTGTCAAATGTTATTTTGTTAAATCGTTTTTGAATGGACTTCAAGTAATCCCTAATGTCCTTTATAGCTGTATCTTGTAATTTTCTGTATACCTTTTTCATTTGGTGAAACGGAAATATCCACGTCGATAGAACAGTTTCAGTTTTTTTTACCATCCGCATTTTACATTAAAATTTTTTATAAATCTTCCTATTACTACATTTGTACTATACGTATATTAAAAATCTCAGTATTCAATTTTATCCAGTTGGTTAGCAAGTTGTTTGTATTGTTGTTTACATTACTTCACAACAGAAAGGGTATATTAATTTGATGCTTTAGATTATTTGTTCCAGTATTTTATGCAATTTTGATTTATCTACATCTTACGTAAGCACCTTAGGTGCAAGAAGCACAAAGTTACTGCTTGTTTTTCAACTTGTGAACTTCACTATACAGATCATGTGATGAAGTAGTGTCACATGCAGGATCACTCCCATCAGCATTTCATTCGTTATTTTTGTTTAGTAAGCCTAACATGGGATGCTTATTATTCATGAAATGTTATTCTATGTCATTATTGTGAATCAAATCAAATCGTCTTTAAAACGTTATGCTCATGGCATTTAAAATTACACGTAATTTATGTTTAATAATGAATTAATTGTTTACCTTAACCTTGTATTTATCTTTAAATAATGTATTGTTATAAAACAATCATGATTAAATAAATTATAAAAGAAAAGAAAAAAATAGATGAAAAGAAAAAGTGGCTAATTAATTTTTTTTTCAAACAGAAATCTTTTAAGTTGAAGGGAATTATTTTAAAAAGGATTCAAATACGAATGATTTTCCTTTTGATTTAATTGTTTTTGTTTGTTAATCTCTTACATTCTACCGTTTGATCTTTTAGTGAATAAAAGATCTAATTGTTAATTTAATATATATATATTTTATTATTTTTCCGTCTGTTTTTTTTTCGATTTCGTACAAAACAATTAATTGCTTTATATATAAAAAAATCTTTTAAGTGTTGCAATAATCTTTTTTTTCGTTTATTTCTTATAAAAAAATCATTACTTTTGTATTACAATGCCTTATATATTTAAATTTTTTTTTTTATACATAATGTTATTAAAAATATCTTAAATTATAGGAAGATGTTTTTGTCAATTAAAAAAAAAAATACATCTTTCTGCCGTTTATGCGAGTGTGTATTTTTGTGTAGTGATAAAAATGTACAAGGATCAAAAATATTTTGGCGAAAATAAATTTTTTATGTAAATAAAACACTTTAAATATTAAATAAGCAAATTTTTTAGTAGATGTTTCTTTTTTTAATATTAATAATATATTTACGTGGAATGACATGTTTAGTTTCTTATCGTTTAAAATCCTTTGTCGTGAATTTCATGGATGTTGAATTTTGAAAAAGATTTTTCTCCTTCTATAATATATGAAGTTTATAATGCTTCCATAGTACTTCATATAATCTACATTTATTGTTAAATAAATTTTAATGGCTACTTTGTTGTGATAAATAAAATATTATCTTCAAAATCAATTATCTATAAAGTAAAGTAATTTTTTTTAAATATTTTAATGTTGTAAGAAAAAATAATTTGAAGTAAATAAAATGGGTTTAATATTTAACCTAAAATCTTAATAAAAAAAATAATAATTTAAAAAGTTAAAATAATCTTAATCTAAAATAATTTTAATTTTAATAACAATAATTTATTTTTGATGATTACTACCCTTTTATTACGAATAATAACCCTCTCAATATTTCAGCTGTACAGATGTGTTTGCCGTACAATTATACTTTTAACGCCAAAGTGCGTTTATTGTCACTATGGTATATTTTATGCACTGTGTTTTTACAGAGATGCTCTACAGTATTTAAATTTTGTTTTTTTGAGGTGATAAATTTGTTTTTTAAAAGTATAAATCTAATTATCAACGTGTTTAGGTTTTATTATTTGTTACTTACCGATAGATAAAGAGGAAAACGCTTTCCTTTTTAATTTTTTTAGGGATATATAACCTTTGATAGAAAAAAGTATAATCTCTTTAATAGCGTATTACAGCGAATGACAGGAATCTCCAATTTTTGTAAGTATCTTTCTTTTGTCTTAAGTCATTTGACTGGTTTGCTGCAGTTCTCCAATATTCTCTAACTAGTGCCACTTGTTTAATTTCAGTATATCCCCCACATCCTATATACCTCACAATTTTTTTTAGATATTCAAAAAAAAAAGAAAAAAGTTGCCTGCCTGCACAATTTTTTCCATCTATGTGTCCCTCCAATATCAAAAAGACTACTCCAGGATGTCTTAAAATGTGGCCTGTAAGTCTATCTGTTCTTTTAGCTATACTTTTACAAATACTTTTTTTTCAATCAGTTTGCAACATCACCTCTTCATTTGTCACATTATCCATCCATTTAATTTTTAACATTCTCCTATAGTACCACATTTAAAAGCTTCTAATCTTTTCTTCTCAGGTATTCCGATCGTCCAAGTTTCACTTCTATATAAAGCTATACTCCAAGCAATGCTTTTAAAAATATTTTCCTAATGATTAAATTAATTTTTTATGTAATTATATTATATTTCTTACTGAAAGCTCGTTTTGCTAGTACTATTCGGCACTTTATATCGCTCCTGCTTCGTCCATTTTTAGTAATTCTACTTCCCAAATAACAAAATTCTTCTACCTTCATAACCTTTCATACCTTAATAATATGGAAATTTTAAATGTAAATTATTAGGGCAACATTATAAAACTTACATTATAAAACATGTGGCAAGTACACAATATTTACTTATTCTTTATATCTCTTCAGGTAGTAGACCCGATTAAAGTTACTGATGATGATGATTGAAATGAATTTTATTCCTTAAAATGCCAATCTTGACCTGGATATGAACCAGAAACTTTAGCGTAAAATGCAGGTTTGCTACCATGGAGTTGATTTTTATCAGATCAGTAGATTATATATATATATATATATATAAAAATCGTTTTGATATTGGCTCAACCGAAAATTTTCTTCTGAATTTTTTTTTCTTCAAATTTTTACTGGCATTTGATCTTTACTAGTGCACTATACATTTCTAAATTTTTTTTTATAATAAAAAGTGCAGCTGAGTACACCCTTTTAACCAAATCTATATAAATTTAATCAAATGTTTTGCAGCACTGTGAGTACCAATTTCTTTTGCACATATCGGTTTGAGAGGGTTAATATAAAATTTCTTTTATTATTAAGTTTTGAGCTTTCAGTCAGAAATATAATTTGCTTACATCAAAAATTAATGTAAACATCAGGAAAACATTTCTGAAAGTATAT
>JAAAKQ030256177.1:0-10842 GCA_010016005.3 Zanna intricata | reverse complement strand
TAACTCGCTAACAAAACGTTTTCAGGCATATGTTTATTGGAAACTTTTTTCTTACTTTTAGATATAGAATCCGTTTCAGAGAGATTGCCGTGCAGTTTTGATACACCTGTATATATTTTTTATAAGTAACTTAAGTTGATTCAGATCGTGTAAGTAATCCTAAAATTAGTATTTATCAAGTACTTGTGTTGTGAAGATTTGAAAAGTACAAGCTTCTCAAAACATCTGGCAAACGCTTTCACAATCGCTAAGAGTCCAGCGAATAGAAAACACGTGTCTGGCACAATGCCTTTATAATAAATACAAAGCAGTTGTAAAATTGTAATTTAATATTGTTATTTTATGTATTTACGATTTTATTAAAGAGAAGATATGTTAAGAAAATGATCGTGTGAAGAACATAAAGCCATTTATTTCAGTTTTTTCCACGAAACTTTGTATTAAAAACATAATAAATAACGAATATTAGAGTCAAGATAATATATGCAAAGCTAATAAAATTTATTAAAAAATATTTAACATCTTATAAATAACGAATACGATTTAATAAAAATATTTTATTTTTAGTAAAAAACAGTAGTATAAACTAAAAGTAAACATACCAAACAATATCTCTTCTATGAGTCAATACCAACAACTTCGGTAGTATCCGATAGTAAAGACTATTAAAATTTCAGAGAATTTTTTGAACCATTATATTTACCTGAAACAAATAAAAAAAATAAATAAATAAATATACAAGAAAAAATATGGAAGGTAAAAAATATCTCTATATATCTAAGTAATCATTTAAGTTGACTGGCAAGTGTTCAACACACGATAATTCTTTTAATAAATTAAATATTGATTTAATTTATTAAAAGAATCGAACAAACATTGTTAACAGAATTACGGTAAGAAACAAAATGCAAAATATAAACTAGTTACATTTGAATCTGCAAGCATATCCTAATCACAACTTCACATATCATTTGCATACCGATTACTGTATGATTAATGTCATAATCAAACTATTGTTAAGTCAACATGGTATCATCAATTCGAATAATTAATAAAAAACTTTTCCTCATATTTAGGTTTTATTCTTTTAATCTATTGTCACATCTTTTTACCTCATAATTTCAACATTTTAAGATTATGTATGTGTACATGTACGTGTGTGTGCTTTGGTTGTGAACGCGCGCACGCATAAGGTTATTAAAATAATTTAAAAGCTCATTAGATTAATATAAAGCTTTGTAACGTAAAAATAAACTTTATGGCCTTAAAATACCACCGTATTATATGTATCCCACGCCGTTTTTTATCAGACAAAAGTAAAAAATACGGTCAACGTTTAATCGTTGACATTTTGTCTTAATCACTGAGACTAATATAGGAGTATATAATACACCTCGGTGTATACTATGCACACTTAAATGTACATGAGGTAAAGTCTGGCGAAATAAAGGTGACATTTAGTCCAACAAATAACTAAACCTTCGCTGTTTTCATATAGGAAACGACCGTGTTCGTTTAGTAAACATGAATGAGTAACTCAACTCAATAAGGAAATAAATATATTATTAATTCATCACATAAGCTTGAAGCTCGGTGAAGAATGCCATATTTGACTGTCATTCGATTATAACTGATCATTAACAGAATATTTGATTAGTTGTAAAGTAGAAATAGATACAGCAACAAGAAAATTAACGACTAAACATTAAGAATATTAAAATTTAATTTAATCTCTGCTCCAAAATTGAACCCGATAACTTTTTAATTTACTAATTTTATTATGAAATCTTCATTGAGGTACAACGTATTTATCCCTCCTACTTGAACGCAATAATAATTCGCCCTGAAGCAGTATTAATTTTCAGTGGAAATTGGCCAGCAATGATGTTGTTAACAATTCGCTAATCCAAATCGATGATTACAGCTTCAAGGGCAGTTACTGTAAATTTTCAACTAGCTAAATAATAGATAAATAACTTCAAAAATAATTACAAACATTTTTTTATAAAATTTTTGAATGAGAGTTTTGTATGAGATTATTTTTGTATTATATGGTTAGATTTGAAAGCATTGTAAGTAAGTGCAAGTTAAAATTTAAGACTAAAAAAATTCTAAGCACAAAAATACTTTTCTTTTTTTAAAGAATTCTTCAGAATTAATTAAATTTATAGAGTTCCTGATAAAGTAGCCTTTTAACTTTTTTCCATTTTCATTTCATTATTTCGCCCTACACAAAACAAGAGATGCAATATACAAAATTTCTATATGTAAATTTATACATTACTTGACCTAAACTATGCAACCCAGTCTATAAGTTAAAGGGAAAGGTAGAACAGCAGCACCAGCAGCATCATATTATTCGACCTACTGAAAACATAGAAATCGTTTCGAGCCGGTAACAACAAAATTATAATGCAATAGAAAAATCTGATGTGGACAATGGGTGAATTCCTTTGTACGAAAATCCAAAAGTAATATGATTCTAAATTATAATATTCAATTAATACTAAATAATTAGATGTTTCACAAAATCTATTACATTATACACCTTCGTAATAATGCCTATTAAATTACACATACACATATGTCCATAAAATTTTATTTCCAAATAACTTTTGATTATTTGTGATATTTATTTTTTTATGGTAATTTATTATTGAATTATTTATATAATTTTTATTTTTACAACCATAAGTTAACAATTATTTACAAATCAATATATAAGTTATAAAAAGTTAAAAAAAAAGAAGTCCGATTCGAATCGATATGTCTTCCCCATGTTAGAGATCCAAATATCTCCTCCTGAGGCCTTATTATTGCAATTAAGAAAAAGTCCAACATCCAAACTTTTGGAGAGTTTGGATTTTTTTGGGCACTTTTGGTTCATCGATTGCAATCAAAAGGGAGGTACTCAACTAGATGTGAAAACAGTCCTAAATTCAAAATATTAACATCCTTTGAGTTATGCGAGATGCGTACGTACAAACGTCAAGCCGAAACTAATCAAGATTCAATCAGGGATGGTCAAAATTAATATTTCCGTTGAAATCTGAAAACCGAAATTATTGCTATATTTCCTTTACTGTGTACAAGGAAGTAAAAAGGACTAACATCCTCAGGCAGTTATTCAACCCAGCTTGTCTTTTATTTTTCTGTTTAGGCTTCGGAACAACCGTAAGGTATTAACTTCATAGGATGAATGGGAATGATATATATGAATGTAAATGAAGTGTAAACATATACAGTCTCAGGCCAACCATTCCTGAGTTAATTGAAACCGAACCACTAAAGAACACTCGGTATCCACGATCTAGTATTCAAATCCGTATAAAAATAACTGCCTTTATTATTATTATTTTTTAGACCTCATAACTCTCGATTTCGAAACCAGCTAATTTGCGATGACGAATTCAAAACTAGTCCAAACCCGATGGCTTAAATCTAGCCTATTTAACGAACCCCCCCCCCCCCCGGGGGTTGGTCTACTGGTGAATTCGTAATCGCAAATCAGTTGGTTTCTAAATCGAGAGTTCTAAACGTTCAAAGCTTTATATTTGAAAATTATCTTAAATCTATTTATGTGCCATACCTACTGTTCTGTAGAGAAAATGGAACAATATGTACGCATCATCAGAGAAAAATGTATGTATTAGTCAGTTATATCTTAAGAAACATTAGGTGTAAAAAAGGTTTTATTACACCGTATTAAAACTAAAACGTTTTTCTTATCTGTTATTTTTAAGACTTCACTGGAAAGAAACTATCAGAATTACAAAAAATTTCGTGAAAACAGCCCAAAATTTTTTTTGTGTTGTTTTTTTAATATAATTTTCTTAATCAAACGTAGAAACTGCACTATCGGAAAAACGTAAGAAAAATAAGAATTATGTTTTGCATACTTTTTCATAATTCGACAATATTTTCAAATAAATTTAAAAGCACAACTCTACTGTAAAAAATAATAAATGTTTTATAATATTAAAAAAGATTTTATATATATATATATATATTATACACACATAGGTTTTACTCAAAAAAAAAAAAACCTGAAAATGGTTTTTAAATATTTATCTGAAAAGAAAAAAAATTTGCAACCACCGATCAACTGAATATCTCGTTTAGTACAGTCGGAAATATTTGTAAACATTGTTCAAAATGTTTTTTTTTTTTATTCACCCCTTTTAAGGTAGAATTTCAATAAATCTAAAAATACTGGTTTTTATATATTTATATGAAAAGTACATACGAATAAAATCAGTTGATATCTTCATTTGTTACAGAGAAATTAAAAAATGTAAAATTCGTTATTCCATTTTAACCCTTTAAACTCAGAATTAAAAAAAATCCTTTCTTAGTGTCCACTTACATCATAAGAAGAACGTGTGTACAAATTTTCATAAATTTATTTTCAATAGTTTAAGCTAAAATCAGCGTACACAAGAAGAGTACAAACAATTGGCAAAAATATAGTGACTAGATAAATCGGAAAGGCACACACAATATGATTAAAATTCATTAATATTTTAAAAGAATAAACAAAATAAATACGATGGGAAAAAGTGTTTGTAAACTTTTATTTAATTTTTATTTTAATACTGCGTTAACACCAATCCATTTATAGATAAATATTTTTTTTAATTAAAAAAAAAAAAACGTTTAAAAAATTTAAGTGGGCTACAATTACTGCTAACATTTCTTTATCGTTTTATTTTTTAAAATAAATTAATTGAACAATTGTACAATTCGAATACCGACTGCTTCAGCATCACAAATTTCATTTAATGCTAAATAATAAACAATAATTCATCGTCGTCGGTTTATAATGAATACGTATTCAGATCTCAAGCTCAGATATGCAGAACGGTGTTTCGCAAGCAGGTTATTCATTCGCAGCTATAATAGTTACGCAAGAAATACCACACAAACACACATACACATATACACATACAAAAAAGGTTCGCGTAGCGCGCGTTCTGTACGTGCAAACATGTCTCCGACTAGGATTTACATTACATTAAAATACAATCTACCGCAAGCTAATATCGCATTCGGAACAACAAAACTTGGTTTAAATTGTAACCCTTTACACAAGCGATAATGAAATCAATGTTTAAAATTTTAGTAAAATTTCTGTATTATATGCATAATAATAAGCGCACACACAAGCGCGGGCGAGTACACGTTTTTTATTAATTAATACCTATTTTTAATTAAACACTAAATCGACTTAATGTGATGTAATCAATTACAAAATACTGTAGTTAAATTTATATTTTCATTTTCTTTTACATATTTATTATATATATCTCCACGGATAACATACATAAACATCGAAAAAATAAAGTAATTAGGATTTTGTATCATGTATATTAAGTATTAAGGATATTAAATACATAGATAAATAAAATCGTATCCAAATTTTCTTTTTTTAGCCAAAGAAGCTGCTTACGGATTGAGCTGACAGGTATTTTTAAAATGATCAGGTTGTCAAAATTTATTAATATTAAATGAAAACTGACTATAGAATACAAGAGTTCAGTGAAAGCCTTACTACTTACGCGATGAATAATGTATTTAAATATACTTACGTCCAAAATATTCACAAATTAAAAAAGTAAGTAAGTAAAGTAGTATTTAAAATTAAAAAACCAGTTAAAAATAAAAAAATTAGATCGGTCCACCGGTTATGAAATTTAAAAAGAATACGTATATTCATGCCACAACATGCAAACGTACATTCCAGGTACAACAAACTTCCTGATTCTGATATTCTATCCTATTTTTTCTTTTAAACCTCCAGAACCACAGTTAATTATATCTTCAGAGGATGAGAAGAATGAATTGTAGCGTGTGTGAAAAATGCCATGCCTGACCGGGATTCGAACCCGGGACCTCCGGATGAAAAGCCGAGACGCTACCACCACTCGCGCCACGGAGGCCGGCATCCTATCCTATTAAAGGGCAGTTTTATGTGTGTGCGAGTCCATCCCGCTTAGCTTAGCGACGGAATGTACCGATCATTAGCGGAAAATCCCGAATGGTTAATACATGTCTCGTGGTGTTCAGGTTATATTACTGGTTTTATAAGTAATATAACATGTTAAGCTGTAACATGTTGTATTACTATATATATATATCGATACATCGCATATTTAACAATATATATGCGAAATAAATATAAATATATTTTTTTAATTTTTGGGGTTTGTTTTCTTCATAAAATCATTAACTATAACCGAAAAGAAGGCACCGGAATGTACAGATTACTAGCGGAAAATCCCGATTCATTAGTATCAATTTATAGTTAAATCTCTTCTAATTTAACTTCCGTTATATATCGATTTTCATCAGTAAAAAAAATGTAAAAAAATTTTTACACAAGAGATAATCAATCTTGGACACCTAATAATCCCATTCAGAGACGCCGCCCGACAGGGTAACACGCCCGTGAGCACCTAGTGCGGGTACGCATCAATAGATTTCGGTACTATAATCTGCAAAAAATAAAACACATCGAAATTTTTCACGAGAACAATATTTCCTTCTACGAAATGGAACTGAATGCAAGGGTGGTGGGAGTTTAAATTTCCTCCCTACAATTTGCAGAGCCTGGACTGATGTTCCTTGCTGCTGTAAGTTTCTTACAGCAGCAAGGAACATCGGACGAGTCGTTTTTTAACCACCAGTTAAAAAAATATAAAAGATTATACTTTTAGCTTATGGACGGATTTGATATTTGCGTTTATAGTTCCTTTGGGCGTTTGGAGAAATACTGGGGCTAGATACAGGAGGCTGGGCGTGCAACAGTCCGGTGCTCCCGGCGTGATTCTTCTTCAGTTCGTCCACTGAAGTCCTTTCGGCCTTTCGGCACTGAAGTCCTTTCGCCTTTGGGGCTGGCAGCAATACGCCTTACGGGGCCCTAGTAACTCCTCGGAGGGAGTTGCATTTCCTTCTACTTGGTTGAAGAAAGTAAAAATGCGTATGAAATGCATTTTCTAGGATCATTATATATAAATACATTTTTTTTTTTTTTTTTTTTTAGTATACGTTTTTGCGCAATATGACAGTAAAATATTACTACTACACATTGTACCTTTCTAATTTAAAGTAATGTTATTATTTTTGTTTTTAAAGTAATAGATTAAAAATATTAATAATTTCTTATTTTCTATAGTTAGTGACCGTTTGGAATTTCACTCACATATCTCGTTTGAACAAAATGAAATCACTACTTTTAACAACAATGATTTTATAGACGAGTTAAGAGAGCATACTGTTGAATACGAAATTTTTTTTCACTAAAAGATTTATAATAATACAAAATTATAAAAATGCCATATAATAACCAAGTTTGAAAAGTTAATGAAGTTATATAACTCGTATAAAACTATCAAATGTTTATTAACTTTTAAAACTACATAATTAAAAATTAAAAACGGAATAAAAAATACTTTTTAACAATTAAAAAAAATATATATATAAATAAAGTTAGGAAGTACTGAAAACAAAAAATGTACAGACATCTAACTAAACAAAATGTAATAAAACTAAATAAAATTCATTAAACCCAAAAAGGCAAACGCATTACAATCTCGAACAAACTAAAACAAACGTGTGCAAAACTCGTGTAATTCACTGCTGCTGTGAATTAGTAACAAACAGGGCTGAAAGCTATTTACCTTCCCTATGGGGCTACATAACTTCAGACAACTCGGTTCAAACACGGCGCAAGTTTCCTACATATGCCCTTTGGGGAAAGGAATGCTCATATTACTTTCTGATAATTCAGACGTTAATTGTTCTCTCAATTAATCTTCTATATCTTTTCTTAAACATAAATAAAAATTCTATTCCGTATAATTAAAACTCTTTATATAAAAATACAAAGAAGTACTATAATTCTATAATTTTTTTTAACGAATACAGATTGTATTATTATAAATTCAGATAAGAGAACAACGTATACTCTTATACGCAGAATCCGGATTTTTTTTTTTTTTTTTTTACAAAAGATTTAATATATATACAAATACAAAAGGTATAATACAAGTTTAATATGACAATATCCTTCTATTTTTTTATTACTACCTTGTACTAAGTACAAGTAGGAAATAATGTGATCGCGAAAAATTTCTGTTTTCAGATTTCAACGGGAATATTCGTTTTGACCACCCCTGAATCCATTTTGACTAGTTTCCGCGTGACATCTATACGTACATATGTATCTCGCATAACTCAAAAACGATTAGCCGTAGGATGATGAAATTTTTAATTTAGGATTGTTGTAACATCTTGTCGTACACTTTCCCTTTTGATTGCTATTGACTGAACCAAAAGTATCCAAAAAAAAAGCCCAAAATTCAAAGTATTTGGATTTTGGTCATTTTCTTAAGGTGGAGTAATAAGCCCTCATCGAGACCTTTTTAACGATATTTTATAAGATGTGCTTATTTTCACTGATTCTAAGGTAATAACCACATAAAATTTTAATTAATGAAGTATTTTAATCTTACATCGGTTCGAATCAGACTTCGTCTCTCTTTTTTTTTTATTTAAATATATTTGAATTATTAATAATTATTAACCTCCGATTGTAAAAAAAAATTACAATAAATAATTCAAAAATAACATTAAAAAAAATACTACAAAAAAGTTATTAGTAGAATAAATGGACTTTTAAAAATGTGGATATGTAATTTAATTAATATTAATTAAAAATTACAATTAGAATCGAATTATTTTTGAATTTTCGTACAAAGAAGTGGCTTATCTACATCAGATGTTTATAAATGTAAATAAACATCTTATAACGTACAAGTAGTAGTAGTAGTAGTAGTAATAATAAATATATAATGAAAAACTGAACATCCTAGAGTAGGTATGGCACTTAAACAAAAGGCAGTCTGGACTGAAAAAAAAAGCAACATACTCTGCTATTCGTCACAAGTATTCGATTATTTATTCCTCTTAATTAACCCACAATAATTATGACTGTTATAGACCAAAACAAAAAAAAAAAAAATAAAAACTAAAAAAAAATCACTTTACAATTAATCAGGAATTTATTTAAGAGTTTCTAGAGGATAATATTACAATTAAATGAATATATAAAGATTTTCTTTCTTCACAAATTTTAAAAATATTTAAAAAAATAAATAAATAAATAGAAATACTTAATGTATAATATAAAACGAACACCTTTATAAACGCAAATACACACTAGTATATTCCAAAGTAGTGTATCGCAGATATGCACATTCAATATAAAATGTTACAATTTAAACATTAAGCATTATCAGGCTCCATATTGTTTTAATGGGAAAAGGGAAAATATTTTAAATTCTTCAATAAACATATCAGATAAAATTACCAAAGCACGTTAAAATATTTTCAGGATAAAATCATAACGCTACAATACTGCATTCCAGTTTTATCACATATACACACATTCGGTATATACGAAAGGGAGAAACAGAAAAAAAAAAAAAAACCCAGCGAAACAAATACCACGGAGTTGCAGATAAAAGTATGTCCGCAAAGCCTCTTCCCTTTTTTCTCTATGTTCCCTTTGTCAGTAATAATTTATTGTCCCGTAAAATAAAATAAAAAAAAAACACACATCGCTAGCGTAGAGAAAACATTTACATGAAGTGATAGTGAGTGAAAAAAAAAAGCAGATTGGAAAGTGAGATCATCCAGATGACATTTGTTTTAAAGTAACGTGCAGGCTATATACGCCAAACTTCCCTTCACCGTACGCAATAAGCAAATTCTCTTTTGAAAAATCGGAAAATTCGATCAGAAAAATAAGTCCTTTAGTTCGGAGCAGTATTTCACTTGAAAAGATTCTGTAAAAAAAACGCTTCTGTAAAAACCATTCAACGATACTAGTGTAATCGATCTCAATAGAAAATTAAAAAATAAGCTATTTTTATAATTATTCAGAGCTAAGTGGCTTAACAACTAAAAAAAAAAAAAAAACGACATCAAAATATTTATTTAAATAATAAAATTTATCGATATTAAAAAAAAAAACATTTTAAATCAAATTAATTCCAGTAGAAGTAATGCGATAATAGTAAATGTAATTCACTGATGAATTAATCACACAAATAGTGAAAACTGAGTTAATTAAAATTATTATAATATACATTATTAAAGTGAAGAAGTAAAGTTTTGTAATATCAATAGTTTCTCTTTTCTATTTACATTTAATTTTATTTTATACAAAATTTCAATTCAAAGAAATTCGATACTTCCGCGTAAAATTTTTAACCTGATTCGATTTTCTTTTTATTAAGTTCTAAATTTCTTTGATAACTGTAATAATTTTCATAAATTTATTTTACGGTCTTAATGAAAAAGATCGTCCCAAAATTTTTTTGCGTATTTCCTGATTGGTAGTTAAAAGATAAAATTCAAGGAAAACACATTATGTAAAATTAATGGCATCGTCCGATTACTATATCAGATATTATTTAATTTTTTTTTTCTAAAAGAATGTACTTATAATAAATAATAATGCAACTTCATATATTTGAGATAATCAAACGAACGTTTCTAATTCTAATCTTCACTAATCACAAAAAAATGAATTGTTCGGCTCTCGTAATTCAAACGTGTGTAAAATAAGAATTATATATAGGAAACCGAATTTTTTTTTCGTTTTGATACACCTCCAAAGCAACTGGACCCGCAGATAGGCATTACGCATTGGAGTGTCGTGGCAGCAGATTAACTACTACCCCACCCCCCAAGCACTTTAAACTTTCTTTATCTGTTTAGCCTCCGGAACTACCGTAAGGTATTACTTCAGAGGATGAATGAGGATGATGTGTATGA
>JAAAKQ030256144.1:0-10843 GCA_010016005.3 Zanna intricata | reverse complement strand
TGAAAAATAAATAAAAAATTTCTAAAAAAATGTCTTGTATCTTTGTTAGGTCGGAAACTTTTCAGACCACCCTCGTATTTCTGTTTTTTTAATATTTTATTGTTTGGTTATTATGTTTGTATGCCGGTTTAAATATTTCTTTATTGTTTTCATTTATATTATTAGTGTAAAAATACTTAATGTATATTTTTCATTCTTTTGTATCGTATTATGCATTAGTTGTAAGGTTGCTATTTTGTTAGTGTGTTGCGGTAGTTTATTTTATAAATAATATTAATTAAATTGGAATCTTATATGTTTTCAATGCTATATGTTTATTTCATTATTTAACTTTTCTTAGTGTGTATTTGATCGCTCTATTAATAATCATACGTATATAAATTCAAACAAAATTCCAATTTGATAAACCATCAGACAGTATTTGAGGGAGACTGTCTCATAAAAACTGTTACAGATAGCAGCACTCGTTTAAATTAATACACAATTTTTATTATGCAATAATAGAATTATTTCAATCATGATTGCAGATGCAAGATCCCATGAAAGTACTTTCATGCAAAATTAAGGTGTATTATCTCAATATTCTGTACATATTGGTTTGTTTAATAAAATTTAAATATATATATTTTACATTTTAAATGTGTATACATATTTTTTTATTAAAAAAAATGTGTAAAAAAATTTATTAAAAAAAATTGTGTGTATATGTATATACACACACACATACATGTATATGTATTTAATAAAATGATGCAGGTCATGCAAGATAAACTGGTTTATCGATAAATTTACTGTATTTTGTTGCTTTACATGAAATATTTTGCCATTATCTCATACAAAGCCATGGCTGGGATTCCAGCTTTGACTTTAAACTGATACATTAAAGAACAATTAGACTGCAGCCTGGGAATCCCCGGCTAATTTTGATATCAACAGATATAGTAGATATTATAATGAAATATATTTAATAAGAAACCACAGCGATTGATGCAGAATCCGTGCGTATGTTTCCAATGATGATTATGTGTTTATTGAGATATCTATTAGGAAAAGAGTAGATCTTTCTGAAAAATATGTGGTGAAAAAGGGGGTTAAAAATAATTACTGGTGTAGCGGCGCGCCTTATCGCCATCTTTCTCTGAAAGTAAGAATGACAGGGGTCAGAGGTCGTTTTCCACTAAGATGGTTTAAAATTTGTTTATTTATTATAATTAATGATATTTATGATAATAAGTGATGTATTTGTACGTTTCTTCTTCCTTTTTTAAAATTGTATCTTTTGCTCAGAAGTCTGCTGTACTTCCGTGTATTTAATAAGTATTTGTTTTCATTTTTAGTTCCTAACTTAGTATTCTTATATAAATAACCCTATTAACATCAACTTAGATAAAATATGTTTTGTTCCAGGCCGGCAAAGCAAAGGTTATTAAGTCTTCAAACAAAGACCATGTTCTAGTTATTGGTGCAGGAATAACATTACATGAAGCAATTGCTGCTAGTAGTGAGTTGGCAAGCAGCGGAATCAATATAAGAATTCTTGATCCATTTACAATTAAGCCGTTTGATGCTGGTACTGTTATAAATAATGCTAAACAATGCGGTGGTAGAATAATTACTGTAGAAGATCATTATCCTGAAGGTAATATTTTTTTTTTTTTTTTGTCCTGTATATACAATACATTGCATTTATGATTAAAAATGTTTTTTTAGATTTGCAACACAATCATTATAGCATAATCTCAGCTGTAATGATTTTGCCACATATTTTTTCCATCTCCTAAATAATTTTTTCCTATGAATCAAGGTTGCTAAAATGATTCAGCCACCAATAACACCAGTTCAGATTACTGGTTGCAATAATAATAATGATTTTTATTGTAAAAGTTTTTTGAGCAATTTTTATCAGTAATGTGGAGAAAGTCTATTAAAAAAACTTCACATTATTTGTTTGTATTTCAAGAGTAGAGCTCAGTATATCGATAGTCTTTTCACTTATTTTATTATATATAGAATGTATCATGAAGTTCTCTCAGGAGTTTCATACTCATGAGAATAGTGGAAAAAGTTCATTTAAACACTTATGCCCTAAAATGCTTTATTTGCAAGTTACAGCTAATGAAAGATTTTGCTTGGATTTGAGCTACTCCAGTGAAATGAGATCGTACTGAAACTTTTAAATTTTAATTAAGGGGCAGAATTAATGATTTCATATGGTTTTTGACCTGAAAAATTTAGTAAAATAGGTCCCACAACTATATCTGCAGTAGTTTTTAATAAATATGAAGTGAAAATCAATAAATTATGGTAAAACCATATTTTATGTTTTTTATGTTTGACTTAAAAAAAAAATCCTCTGTTAGATAAGGATGGCATAAAATAAGTCAAATAAAAGTTAGAAAAATTCAAATGTTATTGATAACAGCACTTTACTGCATTTGTCAGTAAATTACTTATTTGAATAAACAAAATTCAAAATTATTTTTTGGTGAAGTGAAAAATTTCTAGAAAGAAAATTTACTGTAAAAATTGCCATTAAAAAATTAAAAAACTGAAAATTTTGAAACAATTTGGCAAAAAATACAATAAATTATTTGAAAAATTATTATTTCAAAGTTGGCAGTAAAATAATAACAGCTGATCAACAAATTTAAATCATTCTGTAAGGGACATTAAGCATACCATGTACTGTGAATTGTGCTGTTGGCTAAGGTTTTCTGTGAATTTCAGTTTGAACATGATTGGTTTTCCATTGAAGTAATGCTGTAATTATTTATAACAGAGGAATAAGCTGGTGTGGTATTCACTTTTTGGGTGTGTAAATAAAAAAATTAATAATTAAACAAGTTTTAATCTACAATCTGCTTGCTGTTGGAATTTTAGTGGTAATACTACAGCTGCTGCAGTAGAATGTGAAAAGTGTTTTCTAAATTGCACAATTCCAGATCCCAAAGCAGTTAGTGTGACTTTTCACACTAACTATTGGAAAACAGATTCCCAGTATTTAGAATTAGACTACTTAGTATTCGTACTGGCTATGAACAGTTTGTCCAACACGATGCTTAAAAGAACATTTTAAGAAATGTGGTGAAAATAGCAGGATCAGTTTTGAACAGTATGAGGTGTTTTTTTTTTTGTTTAACCTCCGGAACCACCATTAAGGTATATTTTCAGAGGATGAGATTGTCATTCATCTCATCCTCTGAAGATATAACTTAACAGTGATTCCGGAGGTTAAAAAAAAAAAAAAAAAAAAATGAGGTGGGTCCCAAAAATATGATGTATTTTCAGATCTCCATGCCGACATTTGTAGCAAACTCTGTGAGGTACAAGCATAACCAGTAACTTCTCCCAGACTACACTTCATTCACATTCATACATATCATCCTCATTCATCCTCTGAAGTAATACCTTACAGTAGTTCCGGAGGCTAAACTGATAAAGAGAGAGTAACTTCTCCCAAACTAGCCAGATGATGCAGTTATCAACAGAACGTATTAGTTCATGCACAGTGCGTCTTTGTTTAGAGTGCTTTGTTAATGTTTCTCGGATGTTTTAATTGCTGAAGATGGCAGAGCGATCAGATCAATGAATTTGCATTAAGTTTTGTTTCAATATTGAAAAAAGTAGTGCAGAAACTATTGAAAGGATGCAGAAGATCTCTGTAAATGAGTGTATGAGCAAAACACAAATAAAAGAGTCTTACAAGCGATTTAAAAATGACCGCAATTCTGTTGACAGTAACTCGTGTTCTGGTTGATCATCAATCACAATAACACTGGAAAATGTCGAACATGTGCGACTTGCGATTGAAAAAGATCGTCGTTTGACTACATGCTAACTAGGAAGTGATCTTTGAATTCCGAAAACAAGTGTTTGGAAAATTCTAACCAATAATTTTGAAATGTCTCGCTATTGTTCAAAATTCATTCCAAAATTGTTCTCAGTGGAGCAGAAAACCTTTGCTTCGAAGTTGCTCAGGATAAGTTGGAAACAGTTTCTAATGAT
The DNA here is from genome assembly GCA_010016005.3 of Zanna intricata. Lineage (NCBI taxonomy): Eukaryota > Metazoa > Arthropoda > Insecta > Hemiptera > Fulgoridae > Zanna > Zanna intricata. The sequence goes on along the minus strand of JAAAKQ030256144.1, from coordinate 6,838 downwards.
GAAAATGTGCTTAAAAAGATAATTTGAAATATTGTAGGTTTATGGTTATGATCTAAAGAAAAAAAAAAAACAAGTCTTCACAGTGGAAGCTTCCATCCGAGCCACAACCAAAAAAAGCATGTCAAAGGGTGTAGTGAATAAAAAATAGTAATTACTTATATTGACTTTTTTTTTTTCAGTTAATACTGAAGTATAAGTGAATAAGGAGTAAGTAAATGTGTAATTTATTAACTTCCATCAGTATTTCTATTACTTAATCAATACTTACTGAAACTAAATGTAATTACTGATTTCTTGCAGTACATATGGGAAACTATATGAATAAAAGGTCTACAGTAATTACTGTAGACTTTTTCAGTATACTAAGTCCGATACTGAAAGAGAGATATGGTTGTTTTCGTGAGAATACGGAAATCTAAAAAGTACAAAGAACGCAAATTTACTGTATCAAATTTTCCTTGTATCATTTCTCATAGAAAGTCAAGATTGCAAAACCAAAAGCTTTTGGAGATTCTTACATCAACAGGAAGGGTTATGCAAGTCTAAATGTTCAAGTCGCATGCAATGCCAAGGAAAATATAACAAGCATTTAAGATGAATGGCCTGGCCATTCCATCAGCCGAATTTGGAGGTGAAGCAGTATTTGTAAAGAAATATCAGCATTAAATGGCACCTTTTGCCTTTTAGCAGATTGTGGCTATGGTATAGTCCCCTGGCTGGTGGCACTATTTAGTCCAACGGAGACTAGAGAACAAAGGATTTTTATCAAATTACATGCTAAAGAAAGAGTGATCATAGACAGAATGTTCAGTGAAATAAAAAGATGATTCCCCATATTATGTAATTTAATAAGAGTGAAATTGGAAAATGTCCCTAAGGTTGTTGTCGCCCCAAGGGTGAATCCTTCATGATGATTATACTCCAGATAAGGAGGGCCATGAAGTATATGTGTATGAAGAGGATGATGAAATTCAGGTTCAAGAAGTGGATATAGAAATCACAGAATTTGAACTCTGGCAAAGAGGTCAAGCAAAGCAACGTGAAACAACAAACATTTGTTGCTGTTTTGCAAATGTTATAAAAAAATTCCTTTAATTAATTTCATTTTTAATTTATTTTCATTTTTTTTTTTTTTGTTTGTTAATCTTTCATTTGTAATTTGTATTGCCAAAACCTAATAAATAAAAAAAGTTAAAAAAATAAACAATAAATAAAAAAATATATATTTAACTGACGTAGAGATCTGGTTAAGTTGGTCGATCAATTGTTGTTAATCCTTTTATGAATTACGAGCAGAATCAATTGATTTCTTAATTAGATATTGATCTATAAAGGCCAGTAAACTTCAGGGTTTTACTAACGCGCATCACTAGTGATTTACACAGAATTACACTAGCGCTTATAATGTATTTAAAGCTATGTTAAATGTTAAGTATGAAAAGCTATGTAAAATAAAGCCGTGTAAAGTAAAGCTGTGTATGTTAAGCTATGTTAAATATGAAGGTGAAAAGTGTATGTTACTTAAGTAGATGTAATCCAGTTCTGTGTACTTCATGAAACACCTATCAGTAATTACTATACTTGACATTAAAAATTACTTCTCAGTTATTACTGAATTTTATTCACTTCACCCAAAGTCACTTCACTTCATTCAAAGGGAGCAATGTCAAGGTAATGTTGATTGGTTTTTTTTTTTTACAAAGGCATTATGCATCATGACTACGCTCCAACAGGTCAGATGATTAACAAAGAATTTTACCTTCATGTTCTGAGAAGATTACATGACGCAGTGAGGAGAAAACGGCCGCATTTTTGGGTAACCGGTAACTGGCCTCTTCATCACAATATAAGTTGTGACATTCATCAAACTTTGTGCAACAGCTTTTGGCAAAACACAAAATTAGGCAACTTTGCCAGCCTCTATACAGACCCAATATAGTCTCTTGCAACTTTTGACTATTTCCATAACTGAAAATTCCAGTGAAAGGGCACCAGTTCGATGACACAGAGATTTAGAAGAATGCCATAAGAGCACTTAAGGCCATTCCAAAACCTGAATTCCAGAACTGTTTCATAAAGTGGAAAGACAGATGGGAACATGTCATATAGCCAAATGGGGATTACTTTGAAATATGCTACAAGCTGGAAGACAAAGAATATAATGTCAGTGGGGAGAATACAAAGTAGATCGGATTCTTGTAGGTGACACCTCATATATATTATTTATTAAAATTACATTGTATTTATTTATTTTAATTTATAATATTTATTTTTTTATTGTAATAATATATTTATTATACGAGGGATATCTCTACAGAAAAGGCTGCTGAGAAATTTGTCTCCTTAACGTTGTCCTTAACGTTTATGGCCACGTTAGTAATGTACACTGCATGGTTGTCTTGATGTTGTAATCTTTGATTATGTGTGAGTTATTATGTTATAAAATGAATAGGAAGATCGATGTTGCTGCCGACTATGAATTACATAAACTATCAAATCGTTAAGCTAGCCGAAATTCATAGGCAGTTTGTTACTGTTTATGGTGATAAATGTAACGAATGAAAGAAACGTTCAAAAATGCTGTGAAAGGTTTAGAAATAACAGAGTTAATGTGCATGATGAAAAACATCCATGGAGGCAATCGATATTCATTGAGGACTTGTTGAAAAGCGTCGATGATGAGATTAGAAAAAATTGTTGCTTATAAAGCCTAAATGGCATCAGAAAGGTTTGTGCCCGTCGGATGCCACACGTCTTCACGGAACATCACAAAAAATTTGAATGGGATACACTCTGGAATTTATGATGCGCTACATAGAAAATGATGATGAATTCATTTATTCAGTTGTTACCGGCGATGAAATTTGGATTTCGTTTACACGCTAGAGAGAAAACGGCAGTCAAGTGAATGGGTCATCCTCAACCAGCAACAAAGACCAGACCAACAAAGATCAAGCCACAGCCATTTGGAGGCAAACTGATAGCCACATCCTTTTGGGATCAGTTTGGCATACTGCTAATTGATTTTGTGCCGTATGAAATGGCTATAACTGCAGAAGCCTACTGCGAAACTCTACGTTAGTTACGTTGCGCCATTCAAAATCTACAAAGTGGTCGGCTCACCAACAGCGTCATCCTGCTACATGATAATGGACGTCCATATGTTGGGTCTGACATGTGATGTACTAAGAACATTTGTTTGGGAAATTGAAAGAATTTTTGATTGGTAAACAATTTTCAGGTGATGAGGAACTTAAACATGTTGTTAATCAGTGGGGAAATGGGCTGGTGACTGAAGCATTCTATGAGGGTATATTGAAGCTGTTGGTTGTATGATAAATGTGGCGAATATATAGTGTAAGGTATGTAACTTGCAGAGAAACAAAAAATATTTATAAAGTTTTCAGAATAAATTTTTTGCAATGAAACAGTCTTTGCTTTAGTGATAACCTCTTGAATGTTAATTTATATTATATAATACGAGGCCCACCTTTTAAATTTTTACAAAAGCAATGTAAAAAAAACATTTTTTTGTGCAGAATGTTTATATTGTTTCTCAAAATATTCGCTTTATGATTTATATACTTTTACATGCGTTTGAGCCAATTCTCAAAACATTTTTTCGGGAACTGTCATCTTTATAGAGTATAATTTGCGCAGGTAAGTCAACATTCTTCTACATTACTTCTACTTAGAAAAATATTTTCAAGATGTTTATAAGAAAGCTAGATCAATAATTGATTTGAAAAGTAATGGTCGAGCCCAAAACTGCAGGCTTTGATTTTTTTCAAATAAGAATGGAAACAAAAATGAAACAATAAGAATGGACAAACATCACTGCAGGGTTTTGATGAAAACCAAGACTAAAGTGTAAAGTGGATTCAGTTGGTTTGATTAAATGTTATTATAAAATAAAGCAATGAAATTTTCTATTATGTTTAAAAAAGTTTGTATAAAGTAAGATGTTTTGTATTTGCAGGAGGGCTTGGGGAGGCTGTACTATCAGCAGTCTCTGAAGAACGAGATATTATTGTGAAGAAATTAGCTGTTCCAAGAGTACCACGATCAGGTCCCCCTAAGGTGCTTCTTAACATGTTTGGAATTGATGCTAGCAATATTGTAAAAGCAGTAAAAGAGTTTGTTAAAAAATGAATAATAGTAGTTAAATTAAGGTATAATTAAGTGCACATTTTTAATCATTTTGAAAAATTTAAACTTTTTTGTGTTACTTGGTGCGAGTGAAATAAATTACTTCATTTAAACAATATGGTGTTTAATTTCTTTCTTTTTTCGTTCAAGTAATGGTATTTAAAAATTTATTTAATTTTAATCTATTGGTAGAAAGGAAAGTAACAATTATAATCATGATTATCTTTTCCACTTTACATACCCAGGCTTTACACCAATGGTATCAAACCTGGCACACCCATTGCTCTAAAGCTGAATTCTGCTTAATACTTTTTCATACAAATATTACCAGTTATTATTAGTGTATTTTCCCAGTACACTTTCATATTAGGGGATTTTTCCAAACCAGCATGGGTTTACCAGAAGGAGATCAGCCATAGATGCCATCAAGAGTATAACCAGGTTGGCAGCCCATCTTGTTACACCCAGGACAGGTCTTTAGTGAACCAGTCTGGAGGTTCTTCGCAGATGAGAAGAATATCATTAGCTGTCCTCCTTGATATCAGGAACAAGGTGTAAGCAATTACTTGCTTAAGGGTATTAAACGAATACCTTCATGACAGAATGATGGTGGTTAAGACAGAGGATAGGCCAGCTGAGTACGAAATGTTCAGTGGCATCCTACTGGGTTCAGTCTAGGTTTATTTTTATGGAATGTTGCATGTGATGGCCTCCTGAGGTAGGAATTTGCTGGAGATACTCAGGTGTTCATGTACACGGATGACCTTTCCCTACTGGTGGCAGGCTGAACAGAAGATGAGATAGTGGATGATGCCAATAAAGCAATGAAGCAAGTAAGAGGGATAGGGATATGAAGCTGGCACTGGGAAAAGATGCCTTGGTAGGCATAAAGGAGAATCATAGAGCTTAACATTTGGGTGGACATTATTAGAGTGACAACTTCAAGAATGGTGAAGTATCTTAGTGTTTGTTTGGAGAGATGTCGCCTCTACAATGAACACCTAAGGGAGGGATTTGTATAAAGAGAATACTCTCTTTATATTATTTTAATATAAAAATTATATTATTATATAAATAATATAATTTTTTTATTAGTTATGGTCGTTTTTATATTTTTAAGAAAATTAATTCCCTTTCCTAGTTAAACAAATGATTTTTTTTCCTTTATTTGATAAAAGAGACCAAACTGATAACAGAAATGATATGATAATTTATTGATATTATATTTATTTTTTAAACTAGGAAGTAGTTAATTTTTGCTAATTTATTATTAAATATTTATAATAAAGTGATCATTATAGTTCCACTGATTTTCTTGGTATTGTCTCAGCCTTTCACCCAGAAGGTCACAGGATCGAATCTCATTCGGACATAATATTGTTTTCACACAATATTAATTTCGATCTCATATTCTCTCGCACAACCTTCTAACATGGTGAATTAGTCATTTTAAAAATAAATGAAGAGTTGTATCTTATTAGAAGAACTTTCAAAATATTTGATGAGTTATTAGAATGGCTGAGTGTTGTTTAAATTATAAGATACTGAAGCTATAGTATGTAAATATTTCAAAATTAGAATATTCTTTTTAGTTAGAATTTTAATCCAATATTTTTATTAGAGAATTAAGAGTTGTTATCTAATATTAAACTTATGATAGGTTAATAAACTCTTTTCTTAATATAACTGACAGTTACAAATATATTTTTTACATTAAGACATTATTTATTTGTTAAATAATATTAAAAAATAAAGTAAACTTAAAACAAAATATAAGGTTATCGGTAAACAAAGATTTAAAAAATTAGTTTTTAAATTAATGCAGATTTAACTTTTCTCATTTTTTGGGGATAATCAACCAAATTCTAAAATTAAGCCGATTAAATTTTACAAATTTCTTCAACGTAAATGTTTTAATAAAATGTAGTTTATGAATAATTTATTGAAAAGTATTCAATGTAAAATAAATAAAAAAAAGGATTCTGTCTGGAAAATAATCTACAACCAGATTCATTTTATATTTATCAATTCATTGATATTAACTGAACAAATAATACCTTTTTATGTCTTAGACAACATAAAATAATCTCTTTATTAACCGAATCCTTTTTCTTACTTTATCTAATTGAAAAAAAAAATTCCCTTTCATCACTCCGGAAGGCGGAGGTAGATTTCACCTGTGCTAGCTAGGGGATTAAAAAGATTTTCACCTTAGAATTAAGAAACTTAAAATTTACTCGCATGTAAATTTGCACTCACTTGTTGCATGTGAAAAAAGTTTAATATATTTAGCATACGACAAGTCCCATCTTCTTACAATTCCAGCAATATTTTGGACCGGGCGATGATAACACCTTAGTGTTGTTCTCCCTGGAAAAATTTTGGTCATCCCTTGCCGTAAGTGTAGGTCGTATCAAATTGTTACAAACAAAAGTTTTAGGTAATATTTAGAGGACTAATGACCACCTTAAACAGATTCAATACTGTGCCTAATAAGTGAAATACGATTTTTTTTTTTTTGTCTTCAAAACCCCATTTTTTCCAACCCCTGGGCCAATGGTCGGTGATACCAAAAAACTTTACTTATATAAGTTTTGCCCTTATCCAAAGAATAGTTTTTTTTTTTTGTCTTCAGTCATTTGACTGGTTTGATGCAGCTCTCCAAGATTCCCTATCCAGTGCCAGTCGT
>JAAAKQ030256133.1:0-10843 GCA_010016005.3 Zanna intricata | reverse complement strand
TTTCATGGTCGCTACGGCTCCATGTCCAGTGCCCACTTAGCTATATGCTAGGTCAGGACGGCTAGCGTTCTGGCTTCAGGCCCGACACACCCTGCAAAAACCCTGCAGAGCGTGCGTCAATGCATTCCTTCATCGTCGTTTAAGAAAAAAAAAAAGCGTGATTCCAGAGCGTGATCGCATTTCAGTTAGTATCGATTGTCAGTCAATTCTTATCATCAATGACATCATTAATAACCATATTTTTGCAACCTACCTACCAACTGAAATCAGCCGAGACTCGGCCAAGGATGATAACATTTATTGGATTACATTCGACAGTCTGATGTGATCCTCCTGCTCGGTGATTTCAATGCTCATATTGGTGCTGATTGAACTGGCTGGAAACAACGCGTCACTTACACATGATGTGATCAACAACAATAGACTGCGTCTCCTGTTCTTTGCCAACATCAACGATCTTGTTAGTAGTAATGGCTGTTTGAAGCAGCCGGTTCCAGCATACTCTAGAAAGATCAGATTACTTGGCGAAATCCAGCTGGCAAAGACACTGATGAATTAGACTACATCCTTACTGTCGATTCATCTCATCTATTAAAGACGTCCGTTCTATGCATGGACCTGACGGTTGGTTAGACCACCACCTTGTGCGCATAATGATGATATTCCGACTGCAAAGAGCCAAGTGCAAATCACGACCTTCAGTAAAGCCGGATTGGAAATGTCTTGCGGAACCCTGTCCGAAAGGAAGAATTCCCATTTGCGCTATCCAATAGATTTGCAGCATTGACCTAAAACTGAAGATATGTTTTTGACATTGAAGAAAGACAAATCACAGATGCTTTCATACACTATGCAAAGGCGAATGTCCAACCACCAGACATCGAGTACAACCGTGGATATCTGATCAGTGTCTGAACATGGTAAATGAACGGAAACGAATTAAGCTGATAAACTTCAAATTAAATATTGAACAATACTGACAACTCAATAAGGAGATCCTCAGAAAAAATCGAAAGACATACTGCAAATAAAGTAGTGACTGACTTAGAAGAAGCAGCCTTGAAACATGAATATCACACACTCTACCGAACTCTCCGAAAATTGAGTGGAAAGACAATGACAACATCCAAAAATATGATGGAATTTTTGTAAAATCAACAACTGAGGTTTTGAGCGCTGGATGCAGTTCTTTGAAAGGCTTTACTGCCACTACCCAGCTCAAAGACCACTAATGGAGCCACCGCGTGTTGAGCCACCTGAGTTCGAAATGTTAGATGCCGAACCAACCACTGAAGATGTGAAAACAGCCTTGAAAAATGGAAAAGCGCCTGGAGAAGACGAGGTTACTACAGAATCCATCAAGACCGGAGGGTTCTGTTTTAGCGACTTCATGTGCTTCTTCAAGCCATCTGGTGCGTGGAAACGGTACCAGCCACCTGGAAAAAGTAAACCACTTGGAAAAAGACGATAGTCAAGACTGAAGAACTGCTGCGGTCTTCTGTCAATTGTTGGAAGAGTTTTCATTAAAGTCATGCAGTCACACTTGTAGAAATTTATCAGCAGACAAGCTCTAAGAGCGAGCCGTCCTTCGGCCAAATTGAGGATGCTGTTACCAGATATTGCAATTCGTCAACTAATGGAAAAAAGAATTCGGTGTGGAAAAGGAGCAGTTATCATCGTCATCAACTTTTGATTTATCTTTGACTACATCCAATGGCCGGCACTTTGGAAGGCATTGGAGGCAGAGTTCATGCCTACAAGAATTATCAAGCTTTTTCAGGAGAGCTACAACGGATCGTTGAATAGATACGCGTTCGAAATGAGCTATCTGGCGAGTTTTCTATCCGGACAGGGAGTCTGCCAGGGAGACATTGCCTCCCCACTCCTCTTTAACATTATATTTGTCACTACAATGCGACGAGTTTACCAGGACAGAAGAAGAATTGAGATTGGAGAGGTTAGCTTTCTGACTGATTTGATCTTTGCCAAAGAAGTTGCGTGTTCACCGACAGTGATGTTGAGGTCATTGATATTCTCTATGATATTTCCCGCGTTCCAATCTTATGGCCTGAGAATAAATGCAAATAAGACCGGTACTAACAACAGACTCACGTGGCATCGTCTAACTGCATGGTGTACAAATTGAAGACGTTCTAGAATTCAAATATTTGAGCTCACTGGTCTAGGAGAAGAAAGTGACAACTAAAATGGAAATCCACAGACGAATTGGTCAAGAAAGCGCGTATTTGCTTCCCTGCAATGATCTTGTGGAAACAAAGCAACTTCTTAGTAAAGAAAGTTCGTCTTTTTCATACCTTGATCCTGTCAATTTTATTGAAACGTGGACACTACTTAAGACAAACCTGAGTAAACTTGAAGTGTTCCAAATATATTGCCTACGCCAAATTATCACAGTCTCAGTTCGCGATCACATCCGAATGAGGATATCCGCCATCGCTGCAAACAATAGCTAATAATCGAGGAACTATAAAAAACGAAGACTTTGATGGTGTGGCCATGTCTACAGAAAGAATGGAAACCGACTACCACACAAACTTTTCTGTTATGAATGACATACCCTTTGGAGAGTCCAACGAACAGCTCCAAAGAAATCCTGGATTAAGCAGATAAATGGAGATATAAAACAGGCTGAACCTTAATGAGGCCAAGATAACAGCCATTGATCGCCATGCATAGAAGCATCTTGTTAATGAAATCAGACAACCTTTGGCACCCATAGCACGGTATGGGCTTAGAGGTAAATCCAGTCTAACAGCAAGCTAGCCATCAAAAAGAAAGAAAAGAACCCTTATACATACTAAAATATTAAAATTTCCCTTTAAACATTCTCCCCCTTCGTTTTCATTGGTAAAAACTTGGGTTGCTTAATTTAAACGTGTATACATCCATTTAAGATGATTAACATTTAAAAATCGATACGACCGACAAAATCATCGTAAAAATCCCCAATGCAGGATTAAATTATCAACTGAAGGAAAACGTGCTGGCTGATGTTGAGAACATCTCGATAGATCATGTCCATTACATTTTTCACGATGTTTTTGGAAAAGAAAGATTACCATTCGATAGATGCCGCGTTTCATAACAGTCGACCAAAAATACATTCGACTGAACACACCTTAACGTAGTTTTGACTTATTTAAAGGCTATTCCGCTGAGTTTCTTCAACGTTTTACAACAGTAGATGAAACAAGTATTTACCATTATGCGTCAAAGACCAAGTAGTAGCCCAATCAGTAACTAAATGAAGATGAAAGTGCTCCAAAGAAAGCAGACAGTTTTATCTGCAAGAAAAGTGATGACTAATTTTGTTTTTTCTTTTAATTCTAACGATATAACGCTTATAAACTACCTGAAAAAAAAAAGGCAAGACCATCACGGGGAGTATTAATCTTCATTCTAAACTGACAAAAGAGTGGTGTTCAAGCTAAAAAGTATTCTTTTACGACGATAATGTGCCTGCATCCACGTCTCGGGACCTGGTGCCAAACTCCATAAGGTACGCTTTGAAGTGCTTCCACATACACCCTATTCACTGAATTTGACTAGCAGCGATTACTTTTTCTTCTCAAACTAAAAGAAATGGCTAACTGGACCAAAATTCATCTCAAATTATGAGATCAGAACTGAGATAATCGCTTAATTTGCCGTGTTGAATAAATCACATTTTAGTGATGGTATTAAAATATTGGAAAGCGTTTGGTCTAATTGTATAGAATTGCAAGTTGAGTACATTGAAAAATAAAAAAATATAAATTCTTACATATATATATATAAACACTATAGAAATAATGAATTGGAAAGTTTGTCTTACAGGGTTGACAAAGCTTTTTAACAAATAAGGGTAAAAAGGAAACAGTCCTTTTTTTAATAACTTGCTTATTTCAGTTTTTACTTGATTGAATCGACCAAATGAAATGGGAAACTATATTACAATGAAATATTGAATTATGTTATCCATTTCTTTAATAGAGTTTTTGAATTATTTAACAATACTGTAATTAAGCCCTCATTGGAAAAGATTGTAACTTGTCCAAGTTACAATCTGTCAACTAGTATTTAGTAATACTAGTTGACATATCAAAAATTCAAAACAATTTCAAATTTTATATCATAAAGTAAAGAATACATATTTTTGTGGTTTTTTTTATCTAATATCTTTTAGGTACTTTGAATTTTTAATTGAAAAGTGGTTTTTCACTTTTTGTATCACTATTGAATTATATCTGATGTAAAATATGTTTAAAAAATTGATTTTTGGAACATATTGTCTTTTTGAAAGTTAAGGTTTTAAACTCCAAGAATTTGGAACAACAAACACCAACGTTTATTTTTAAATAACAGAACTCTAAAAAAAATTATTTTTTTAATATAATTTACAAAAACCAAATCACTATTACTTTGATTATAAAAGTGATCATGAAAACATTTTATGTAAAACATTTTAAAGTTAACAGGTATACGTTTTAAGAGTATATGAAAATTTTCCCTTCAATTTTTTGAATTTACAAATTTTGCAGTTTAAAGAAAAAATTTATATTTCTAATGATGAAAATTTTTTTAATTTTTACACATAAAATAGAATCAACTTTCAAACTAGAATATGTCTTAAAGATCAATTGTTTAAAAATATCTTTACATCAGATATAATTCAATAATAATACAAGAAAGTGAAAAATTATTCATTTCTTTAAGTAAAAAGGTTGATGGATTAGGAACTCTTCTTGAAATACATACCTCATTAAAATTGTGTTTTTTTTTTAACAAAAGGATATAATAAATCATTGTGTATTAATCAGTGAGTTAAGATTAATTGAATTTTTGCTAGTGTGTGTTTGAAAATTTATGGCTATCAAAGAGCATTTCTTAGTATTTTATTGGAAAATTGAAGAATAGATTTAGATAGCGTGTTATACATCAGCTTTAAACAATAAATATAAAATAGATTTTGCAATACCGCTAGAAACTAAGCAAAAGTTGTACATTGCAGCAAAATTATTAAAATAAAATATTTCGTAAAAATAAGATTTATGGAGCAGACTACAATGCAATACATTTTAGTCTAATCCGATCTGTATTATTATGTAAATCCATTCGTTACAAACTGAAAATTTTTAAGTAGCTATTGATTCTATATAAAATTTGTTAAATTTTAAAGATTAAATTCTTGTTTTTTTTTTGAAGATTATGAAATCTGCGTAAATCAATTAACATTTTCTATATATAGAAATTTATATATATATATATAATGCAATGAGCAGTTGAAATAGACATCCTATTTAGCTTACTATTATATTTGGGAGGAATTGCCTTTGACAATGCTAGTACAATGACACCCCCTCAAGCAGTAATGCAACAGATTGAAACACCTTACCTTCCATAACATCAAATGTACTTACTGAAGAAGACAGTTGCAATATATTTAGTGTACATAAACCACTATATTTAGAGGTCAAAACAGTACTTATGTTTTCAATAAATGGTATGGTGAAACATCAAACTTGCTTCTTGATTAATAGGCATGACACAATTACATTGACAAATCCTGTTTAAATCCTAAAGAATAATTAACCAGTAGAAATTTCAAGATATTAAGAACTATCTTTTTATGAATATCATTAATTCAAATAAGAATAGAAATTAAATTAGCAGCTGAAACAGATGATTTCTTACATAAGTAAGAAAATCATCTGATAGTATATTTGTATTTATACTTTTTTTTTAGATAATTAATGTTGTCTTTGCTCACTTTGAATTCCATTCTGCACATTGATATTTATATTTCTAATACATTTAAATTTCTATTGTATGTAGTAAAGTAATGATTACTATATTATAACAATGAGTCATAATCTAATCTTGTTAGTTAAACCTATGTCTGATTAGAAATCTGAAATTGATTGTTTAGCAACTGTACTTTTGAAATCAAATTGGGAAGCAGGATTAGAATATCAAGTTTAAATTAAGCCTGCTAGCCACCCTGACACCCTGAGTGGCTAGCTAGTCACCCTAAGTGGTAGCATCTCCGCCTTTCATCCAGAGGTCCCAGGTTTGAATCCCGGTCAGGCATGGCATTTTCACACATGCTACAAATCATTCATATCATCCTCCCTCTGATGTAATACCCAACAGTGGTTCCAAAGATCAAAAAAAAAAAAAAAAATTAATTCTCAAGTACTTAATGTTCATCATTTACAATTTAATAACCAAAATTACTAATAGTAATTTAAATGTATTATTATTACTACTACTTATTAATGTTTTCTTAACCAGATACAATTTATTTAAAATATATTTTTTTCTGAAAGGATATGCCATAAATGAAAAAAAATTATTCATTTTAAAATGTGTAAAAACATATTTAAAAACACTCAAAACAATCACTACAGATACTTACCCAGGTAAAAAGCAATGTAAACAATATTCCCTCATCCTTGCTAGTATGCCCTACTTCTTTTTTGTTGTTGAGCTTGTAATGTTTGTGATTCATCACAAAAATATATAGCTTTGATGGTAGATTTTCAATTGTAGTAACTACCGTAAGATTCTTGATTATGTTATTTTATATTTGTTTCCTTGATCTATTGAAATATGTAGTTGTAATGAAAATTTATAAAACAAGTGAATAAAACAAAATTTAAATAATAAAATGTGAATGTACAGCAGTAAATTTGCTTAGTATGGTTTTCAATGAAGGTAATGTGAGCTTATTAGACTAATCCTGTTGCTACATTAATGTGTATAACAGTAGTAACTACTTAAATATCAAATATTGCTGTAGTGCCAGAATTTGTATTGCAAACATATCTTTCTACAATTAATGCTTGAATAGATTACATGGAATGCATCAACATGGTGATAGTCTAACTTACATTTACTTAACTTTTTTCTTTTTTTTTTTAACGATGAGTTGCAAAGGAATGCATTTCTGCACTCCCCATGGGGCCATCATGGGGTTGTGTCAGCTTCAAACCAGGGACGCTAACCGCCCCCAGCTAGTCAAACCCAACAAACTAAAAAGCCTGGCCGAGCAACTAAGCAGACTCCACAGCCTGCCCCCTACCGACTAAATCTCTCTCACCGCTCTTCTCCACCCTGAGATCGGACCCACAATTAAGCAAAACGCAGTGCCGGGTAGAATATTACTTACCTGACATTTACCTAACTGAATTTATTAGTTTTACCCCAAACATAACCTGATTCTGTAACCTTTTTTTTATGGACCATCATTAAACACCCTATGTAACTGTTGGAACCACCGTTAAGCATATCATCTGCTCCTTTGAAGTGCCATGGCAGCAGATTAACAAATCCCCCCCCCCTCGGCTAGGGCCTGGAACTAGATCCCCCCCTGGTCTCAAACAGACTCTCCCATTTATGGGTGGCGGGGGAGGCAAAGAGCTGCTTTTCTCAGCCTTACACTTATCCCTACAAAGGGCTAAGAATGCATTTCGCATACCCGGCCCTCCCTCCACCGCACGTGACCCTCATACACCTTGAGGAGCCCCCATGCATCATCAGAAGTACTCCGATCCAGAATGCTCTTGCATGTGTTCTGGACCCAAGCATCCTCAGCAACTGGGCTGCCTCCCTGGCCCTTCACGTTGCCACGTTTTATCCCGGTGTCCACATCATCTTTTGAAGCCTCCTATTTTTTTTTTATTATTACCTTTTGCCTGCAATCCTCTTGAACCTAAAACTACTTCCACCCCCTGTCTTCTGTTTTTTGTTTTTTTTTTAAGCTATTCCACCTTTCTTATTTAAACCAGGAACCAAAAAAAAGTTTGGTTCCAAAACAAAGTTTTGAACTGCAGCAATTTAACCCAAGAAAACGTAATACATAATACACACAAAGTATGATTCTGTAATCTAACGCCATAAAATCTGTAATATTGGTAAGATGGATTTTTCTGTCTACTTTCCTATTTGCAGTATTTGTTTCTTATCAATGTAATACAATAAATTTTATGGTTGTATTCTACCTATCCTTTAAAATCTTTCAAACTTACCAGGACATTATTGTCTTTATAATTATATAAATGAGTGGAATTCTTTAACAAGTGTATAATTATAAATAATCATGTACCATATATTTAAAATGTAAAACTTTATATATTCCACGGAATAACAGATGGACAAAGACATCAAAGAAAATAATTTACCATTTTTTGAAAATATTGTCCTTATTTAAATATGTGTATAAAAAAATT
Organism: Zanna intricata; assembly: GCA_010016005.3. Taxonomy (NCBI): domain Eukaryota; kingdom Metazoa; phylum Arthropoda; class Insecta; order Hemiptera; family Fulgoridae; genus Zanna; species Zanna intricata. Next base: position 2,612 of record JAAAKQ030256133.1, on the reverse strand, counting down.
AATTTGATAAATTTTTTTAGTGCAATAATATTAACATTTAAAATTTTTACTTTTTAATTTTATACTTTCATAAATTGGTATCAGATTTGTTGTTTCCCAATAATTTGTTCTTTAGACATTCTCTGAAAGGTTAAATTAGTTATATTTTTATTTGTAAATTTTTTCATAATTCTATTTAAAAATCCATTAACTTTATATGTTTAAATATAACAAATTTAAATCTCTGCTTCTGTTTTTTAAAAATAACTAAGTGCGAAATAGCAGTTTTAATACTCGTATATCTTGTGACACAAATGACAACATTTCATAAATGATGGTATCTTTGTCATCTGCTCAGCTTTAGTTATTTTTTTATTAACTATATTTCTCTATATTCTAGTGTAAATTATTCCTATTTTATCTTCAGGGTATATAACTTCAGAATACATATGAAATAAATAAAACACAAAGTAGGATTGTACATATACTAGTATATTTAATAAATAACTATTTTTCATTATTTTAACAGATTTTATTAATGAAAAGAAAAAAATAATTGCGAATAGCCTGAATAAAATTTATGTGTTCTCTAATAATCTAAGAGAATTGCGATAATGTAGCTCTCCAATAGTTTCCAAGAATTTCCAATGGTACTCATTTTAGAAAAATGTCTTTTTTTATTTAACTATTTTACTTTGATCTCTGTTTAGTTTTTGTTAAGTCTTATTAATGAAAACTTAAGGTTGAAAAAAATGTTAGAATTAAAAGTCCTATATTTTCATATTATCACCTATCATTTGGATATCTGAAAAGAGAGGACTGGAGTATGTTTCTATTGCTTCTATTACTTTAAAAGTCAAAGATTAAGAGGCTTTTACAACTATTATAATTTTTTTTTAAATAGCAATATAAAAAAATTGAGAGAGATATTTGGTAAAGATTTTAAAATATTTTATGATATTTGGTAAAATGATAAAAAATAAAACAAAATGTTTAAATTATTTTTATGAAATGCTATAAGTAATGTCAGTCTAATAAAACTCAGTCCAGTCTGATGATTATCTCCTTAAAGAATGAATTCCAAGATAATTGGTACATTCTTCATTGCATCATCTATCATTTTAATTATTAAGCAATAATTATGAATAAACTTTTCAGAAGCTAATAAAATGAGTTTAAATTTATTTATGAACATTCATAAATTGATGTTTGTTAACTTCTCAAATATTTGAGTTATTTTGGTTATTACACTGACCCTATTATATTCAAATATTACAAAAAATTCTGCAAAAAGCGAGTTATATTGTTACCATTAAAGAATGCATTAACAAGTTTTATTCTTCATTATCTTATCTATGTGGTAAACATTGCAATAATATTGGAGTATTCTTATTATATTAATAATAAATAAATATATATATATATATATATATATATTTATTCAATGTTAAAGACTGAATCATCCTCTTTTGCAAAGAAGCAGTTTTAATAATGAATTATGTCACATAGTAGAGTATAGTTGCAAGGTTATGGAATCTACCATGAATTATGACATTACAAATTCATGCAACATTAATTACATGAGGATTTAATATTATATTTGTTTTTCTTTTAATTTAAAACACAAGTCAATCAAATAATTTCTTCACTATTTTAACTATTAGACTAAGTGACTTAATATGATTAAATCACTTAGTCATATTAATTGTATCATGATAATCATATTCATTGTAGATGACATAAAAATACATATAAAAGTTACGTTCTTGCTTAAGAATGATAATCATCTTAGGCTGAATGAACAAGGAAAATGAGGATGATTTATTTTTATGTTGCTTTTTTCATTGAACTGAATACAGTAATGTATACTAAAAAACAAAATTCACTCATTTGACAGATAACATATAAAAATTCTCTTTTGTAGTGTTAATTTGGATTAAGTATTTATATTTAATGAAGACATTTGTTGAAATATTCTTGTTCTGAATTAAGGTGTATATTAAACAGTCTTTTTTAAATACAGAGGCATTCAGTACAAAAAAAAAGATAATTTAATTCAATATGAGCTTAGTAACATTAGTGTATTTACAAGTATAATAGAGCTCTAAACTGTGAAGATGATTTTTCACAAAATGTTTAAATAACTTTAAAAACTTACAAAAATTACTATACAAATTAAATACAGCAGAAACTGCAGATAATAAAATAGTCATAACTTTTTTTTTTCTTTTATTTGCATTCTCTGAACAAATCTCATTTCAATTTAAACTCTTAGTATTGGTTTTACTATTATTTTTAATTCTGTCTTTGATAAAAAAATAAAATGAGAGTAAACAAATAAATTAAAACAATAAAAAGATTATCATGAAATGAGTTTAAGGAATGTAATTTTATTATTTTAACTGTAAAAAAAAAATTTCAAATTAGTACTATTTTTACATTAGAGGCATCAAAATTATAATTAGTTTCCTTAGGAAATTAAAAGCTCCATCACAGTATCAATTATTTTTAAATATGATTTCATAAAATTTTAATAGGCAAGATTATTTTTATATATTTTTTTTTTGTCTTCAGTCATTTGACTGGTTTGATGCAGCTCTCCAAGATTCCCTATCGAATGCCAGTCGTTTAAT
>JAAAKQ030256122.1:0-10843 GCA_010016005.3 Zanna intricata | reverse complement strand
TTGGGTTTCAATTAACCACACTTCTCAGGCGTGGTTGACCTGAGATTGTACAAGACTACACTTCATTCACATTCATATATATCATCCTCATTCATCCTCTGAAGTAATATCTTACGGAAGTTCCGGAGGCTAAATAGAAAAAAGAGAGAAGGGATGGTAGGTGATCAGTATGACGTCTTTCTATGCTTAAAATGGTATTTTAGTTGTGAATCACCTTCTTTGATACACAAATTGATAATTTTTGTGGAGAATGGTGAACTTGAATGTCCACTGGAACTTCCTCCATGAATGATTTTACAAATCCAATTGTACTATGATGTCCCTGTGACTGTATATGTACTTTGCAATAATTGTGCATACCCTTCTACTTTGTGAAAAGTCCAACCACCTTTCATTGTTCAACAGTGAAGACAACACACAACATTTACAGAAAGCACAATTGAGTTTCCTTGAATAAGCTAGCCATGGAGAATATGAGTCCAGCCACTGGTGATTGAATTTCCTCTTGAGGTGATCTCTGCATCTGCCACAAAATTGTGGTTCTTTGGAGGTACCCAAACATTTTCCAAGAGTCATTTTTTCTTATCAACCAGCATGGTGCTTGTCAATCTGACAAATTTTTCCATATTATCTTCATGACAACCGTTGTCTTCAATTTCATTTTCACTGAGTTGCAAAGAGCTTTGAACCATAGAAGATGGCTCCACATTTGTATTGTTTGAATAAGAGAATGGTTGTACTTCCTTGCCTTCATCTTCATCACTGCTGCTGCTGCTATTTTTTTTTTTTTAATTCATTGCAATGGAATAAATTTAATTTGACCAACGTTGATGTGGCATCTTGCTGCAAAGATCTGACAAGGAAGGTTCTAATGACATTTTTTACAAAACTCAGTTTTATATTGTATATGACTATACTAGTTGAGTTATATTCAAAAATATGACTTATTATTATGTGAATAACTTATGGAAAAATCATCTTTAGAAAGTTTATCAGATATTTTTAAAAACCACTTTTTTGGTCTTGGGGACCCCAAAATGACATTTCCATTTATCAGTATCATTATAAATTTGTCATAAGGTAGTTAGGAACAAGATAAACTAGAAAAGAGCCAATTTTATTGATATAAAAACCGAACAGTTATCGAAACCAATATTGGTAATTAGGTCACATTTTTAATTCTTCATAAAAGTATTGATAATTTAGAAGAACTTAACAAAAATCATATACTTAAATACAGAACTTTTATGGAATGATCCAAAAGAATCCCTAGTGCTATAATACTTACAAACAAGTTGCATGCTTTAAAAGCAAGAGCTGTGCTTTTTAAATTTATGGTATACACAAGTTAAATAAAAGCATGTAATAAACGTTACAGTAGGCTACCAAAAAATAATCTAATGCTTTATTAGATTATTTTTTTGTGCCAGCCACCAATTCCTTACAATTGGTGGCTGGCACAAAAAAATAAACTTCACAGTAGTAGAAAATTGCTTGCACTACTTACCCAATTGTGTGAAAATAAAAACTGAATTGACTAACTAAAAATACGAGCGCTCTTAAATACGGAGAGTGTGAGCAACATAAAACCAAACCCGTAACATAACCGCTGCAGAATCAATAGGTTATGTTGGAATGAAATTTTATGAATGATACGGATAAATTAAGTAAGAAAAGCATAAAATGTGATTTAAATGTTGAATTTATTTACCTTATTGTTACAAAATATGTCAACATTACCACTCTGGGCATCTATGCACTTATGTGCTTTGACTGATCATATTGAGACTCATCAGATACAAAATGTTGTTGTCAGTTGCGTTGATTTCTCATTGAATGAGTTGGAAGAGTTATCAATTGCGTTGTTCACTTTCAATTCATCAATATTGTGGGGATTCGATGCATATACTCTCTTCCTTAAATAGCCCCAAAGGAAAACTTTGCAAGTAAACAATTCTGAGGAATGTGAAGGCTATTGTCCTCTGCTGACAGCTTGTTCATTTGTGAAAGCTGCATGAACGCGATTCATTGAAATGTTTGGTATGTGACACATTGCTCCGTCTTGATGGAAGAACCTGTATTCTTTTTCATTAACAGGTTAATTGTGCAAACAATTCTTAAAAAATTGTGAGATAAACTTGTATATTGACAGTCCCTCCATCAAAAATAGTGATCCCTGATCCCACTATATGATTTTGGAAACGGCACACCAAACACCAATTTTCTCATTGTGAGATGGACACTTGAATATCTTGTGAGAATTTTTCACCATTCAGTATCTGATGTTCTGAAAATTAATATGGCTGGATAAATGAAACCATCCCTTGTCTGATGTAAATTACAACACTGTTGATGGAGAGAACACTGATGGAGAGTTTTAATTCTAATACAGTACTTAAATTATATAAACAATATTATTCAATTACTGTTTTTGTAGTCTTACATCATTAATAAAAAAAAGAGATTGATAAACAATATAAAGATACAAGTCAAAATAATGAGTGCCTTTCATGGTCAGTAATATAAAAAAAATATGTACTTTAATGTCTCTTACTTGGTTAAACCTTTGAACAAATTTTTCTTCTCATAATCACCCTTTCATTACCTGGCATTATACAAATTTGGCACAGACTTCCAGTTCTGCTACCAGGTTTCTTTCAGCGCCTTCTTGCATAAAATAATGTTGAAGCCTGTCAGAAAAAACTTCTTGCATCTTGTGTAGATAAGTGTTTGACTTCAGGTTCATCTTTTTCATGTTCAATTCGTGTAGTTATTAAATAATTTTTTTAATGATTTCACTGTCATTGGTTTTTATTTTCATTATAGCATTCTATATTTTCATAGATTTTCTAGAATTGTTTAAAATGTTGAATGTGGTACTGCAAAATTAACGTGTTGAATGTTAATGGCATTTTTGGCATCAATTTTTAAACCTCATTTGGCAAAGCAACTTCTGATTGTACTTTGCTATGAACTGAATTTGCTGCAACAAATCGAGACATGCCCTGATATCTTTACCAAAAAAAAGTCAACATACTTCCTACAATATCTTGTAAAATGTAGCTTAATATTGTACTTAGATTTTAAATAAAAATTGATTTATAATGTAATATAAAATAGCCTTTCAAAATTCAGGCACAGATTTACATTTTGTTTAAATACTTAAGTGATTATATAGATTGTAATGTCACAACATTGTTATCTTAAACTTAAAATTTTCTTATTACATACTCGTTACTTATACATTTACTTGTATTTTGAAGGCTCATAATTAAAAATCTGAGGGTGTAGAGAAAAAGTAATATAAATTTTAAATTAAACATAAAAATTTTTTTTTTCAGTTTTAAGATTTTTCTTTTCTTTAGTAAACCAATTTATATTTCCTAAATATATTTTAACTTGCAAAAAAAATGTTTGTGAAGTGCTCTGGTATGTAAAGCTTAATATGAATAATTTTTTTTCTATTATAAATATTTTTTTTGCTTCTTTTGATGTCCCTATTAAATATTACTAAATTTCATTAGGAAACACATATATTAATGGGAAAAAAAACCTCCAACTTAGTTTCACAATTAGTGAAATTTTTCAGGCTATTCATTATGAAACATACTACTTAGTAATTTATTACATAAATGTTAGTTCAGAAAAATCCTAGTTCAGATGGGCCTGTCCATCAATATAAACTCCCAACAATTTATGTATCTTGAAATATGATGTATTTAATAGCATACTATCAGTGGTTGCACACGAACTAGAAACTACTTTAATCAACAGCGAATTTAATTACCTCTTAACCTGTATTTAGTTCTAGGGTATTAATTGATATTTCAAAAAACAATAAATCACCATAAACTTAAACATTTAACATTGTTTTTTTTATAACATATTAATATTAGACCTTATTTCTTGACTTTTTAAGGTTATCTGCATACAGTAAGAAAACTGGAATAAAAAACTCAACATTACTGTATCTATGATAATCATGAGGCTTTACAGATTTTTGCTTGTTAATTGTATCTTGAAATGAGCAAAGAGGTACAATAATCTCTTATTTATGAAACAAAAAAATTCTTGATAGGATTTTAATGAAAAAATGTCTACTTTTGGTAATTGAAGTTGGCTCTGGGGGAAGAAAAAAAGATTACAACTTAAAATAGTTTTGATACTCTTAATCTTCAAATTCTTTCATACTCTTTGTTTATATTCTTAGTATACTTTTTGTATTTAAATTTTTGTGTATTCTTGTGTTCCAAAGAAATTTGGTAGAGATTTTGATAAATATGAATTACTAGTTTTACCTTATGAACTAGTTAAACATTATTTTTTTTATGAATTTGGAATGAGAAAATTTTATGTTCTGAGTTAATTAAAATTAATTCTTATTGTATTTTGAATAAACTTTTACAATTGTTTAACCAGAATTATTCATTTTGCATTTCTTAGTTAGCACAAACAGAAAAAGAACTAGAACGTAAATATGAATTAATGTTTGAAGAACTGAAAGAGGCAACAGCAAGAATGGAAGCTGATGTGAATCATAAGGTAATAATTCTTTATAGAATCGTATTTAATTCATGTGGTATTTTTTCTTGCTAAGTAGTATTGAAATAATAGTATGAATAGTGTAATTGTATAGTTTTGCTTCATGTTTGAAGTATAGTGGTAGGTATATTGTGTAGCAGGTACTGAAAAAATCTAGTAACTGATTTTTCACAAATGACTTTTGTTGGAGTAAAATATCACGTTTGTTGAATACTGCTATACATTTTTTCCTATATTTATTCAATATTTTAATTTTTATTCTTTTTGGTTTTTTCAGTCGTTTTATCTTCTTTTATTAAATAAATATTTATAACATTATGTTAACTAAGTTTTTTGTTTGTATAACTTCGGCTTATTGTTTAATAGTGCTGGAAAAATGATTCCTGGGGTTTTGGTTTAATTCAGCAGATTTAGATGTAATTTTGTTAATGTTGGAAAATTGTTAAAAATATTTAACAATATTAAATATTTTAATATTTAAGATAATTTAAAGAATGTTAATAATATGATCAGTGATTTTAATAAATTTTTCTATTGGCTAATGATAAATTGCCTGTATCTCAATATTGGCTATTTCTATTATTTATTCTTCTGAAGCTCATGATTTTGATTTACTGATTAAATTATTTGTATTTCTGTTGATGAATTTAAAGTATTTTGCTAAGGATAATTTAAATGTTCAGCAATGTTTGTAAACAAATTATTTAGAAAGTATAAAAGACATACAATATAAATTTTTTTGTAAAGCTTTTATGAAGTATGGCATTAAAGACTAGTTTTTAATCTGCATTTATTTAATGAAAAACCAAGAAAGTATAGTGAGTGTGAAGTTATTGCAAGGGCAAAAACATTCATTCAAATGAGCCTCTATTGCTGAAAAATGTTTAAGATGTAGATTTGATTTTTAAATATGCAAATTCATATGTTTAGACATATTTTTTTTAGAGACTAATATTTTATTTGTGATGAATCTTATTAGTTGCTGAATAAGATTTTTGCTATCTGAAGTAAAAAATGCTTGATAAAAAGAAACTTTGCTATAGCTCTCATTATCTTTAATGGTAATCAGATCACAAATACATATTCAATTGAAGTAAAAAAAAAGATATTTTATGCTTATTGTGAGGAATTTTTAGAAGCAAAAATAATGAAAGTGGATACTGTGAATTATTTATAAAAAAAAGCCACAGAGAGTTCCAAAATTTCTGGTGAAGCAACTCTGGCTACTGAGGGCTTTGCTCTTGGTTGGCCATACTACCTAGAAAACTGTACTACTACTTGTTTAAAGTATGTAAGGAAGTAAAGAATTATACAAAAAGAAATTATTCTTCTTGAAAAAATGTGAGATCAGGGAACCATGGTGACTCTTATCTCCCTGCTCCCTTGCCCTTGACCAGTTTTAAACAAAATTAAATAAGAATGCACTATTTTCAGAAGTCATTGTAAAAAATCTCATAAATATGGCTTTTCCAGTCTGAAAATATCAATTTAAAATAATTGAAAAAGCAAAAAAAAGTTATACTTATTATATTCCCCGTCTCCTGAATAAAATTGCACATATACATTGACAGGGTAACATGATAAAGTAATGAAAGTGAAAAAAGAAAGAAGATTTCTTCGCTTTCACCCCTCTATGGGAGAAGAGTTTGAATAAGACCAAAACCTCAGAAAATACCTTAGCTATCTAAGGAACATTAAATTATGTGAAAAACTTTACCTGCCCGTTGAGTAAAATTATGAGATATGAAGCTATTTTTTTTTCTTTGACCAACTAATGTAATTTTCATTAATGACTGTTATATAGAAATCATAGTGTTGGATTTTTCCTGAATCAGTGTATCCTCTCTGCAGATATTAAGCAAGAAACAGGCCAACATACCAATATAATTATTTACTTGAATTAGTAAACACATCCTTTTGAAATTTAAAATTAAAATTTAGAATAAATATAATAATAAGGGTAGAAAATAATAAAATTATTAATTAATAATTTTATATTCTTTGTAAATTCAACTCATTGTTCTTAAAATGCTTGCATCATCTTCTTTAAGAACAGCAAATGGTAGGTCGATAGATTTGATTCTTTTTTCAGCAATTTTTTTAAAACTAAATTGAGGATGTAAATTATTTTTACTTTACCTACATTGAATTTGGTCTTCATTTTATACTTTAAATATTACCCAACAGCTTTAATATATTTAATAATTAAAAAATTATATTGCACAAAAATTTTCTGTTGCATTTAAATATTGGTCATGGTAAAGGTAGTATGATTTATGATTTTGCTTTTGGTAGTTTATTTTATTTTAATTTTTGGTATTTTATTTTTATTAATTTTTTTTAGATGTCATTAATGAAATTTGAAAAAACTGAACTTATGGAAAGGCTTGGACAATCTGATCGTGAAAAAAAACGTTTATTAAGTAATATACAGACACTGGAAACAGAATTAGAAAATAAGCGTGCAGGAGGTTTAACTAAAGAACAAATGGCAGGTCTTGTTCAAGAAATGGTAAATAATTTTTTTTTTAAGAAAATACAGATAATGTACTAATTAAATCTTTTATTGTACTTCTTTAAAGGATTAAAATGTTTAAAATAAGGAGTATTTAAAAGATTATAAATCTTTTATTATACTCCTTTTACTCAGTTTAAGGGTTGAATTTACATGTTCCAAAAATTAAATTTTTTGTCCTAGTAAATATTTATAAAATGTTGCTTTTCTATTTTTTCCCTTATGGGTGTGTTAATGATTAATAAACTATGAATTATTGTTTGATTGAGGGATCTATAAATAAGTTTTACCTGTGACAGTATGTTACAAGTTAGCATTAAATTGTCTATTAAAATAAATTATTTTTTAATTTGTGAAAGACTTAAAATTAAAAAAGCTGTTTCTTTTTAATTGCTATTGATGACTTAGTAATTAAAGAAGCTTATATTTGGCTAGCTTTCCCTTGTGATATGTGCTGTGTAGAATTTCAGTTTAATGAGAATAGAGAAGTTTAGTTGTCCATTGTTATTGAAAAATATAACATAAAAACTAATTTTTCTAGAAATATAATCAGAGTAAGTTATATATCAGGAAAAACATAGAAATGTGAGAGCATCTATGCAGACAGATCTTGTGTTCTTACAACTTAAAAAATTTGACTTGAAATTAGGAAGAACAAAATTTTTTTCAGTTTTTAAATTGCCTTATTTAAGAAAGTTTTAGCTACAATGGGAAAATCTTGAATTATGAAAAGTATACACTGGTTTGTAAAAAAAAAAAAGATGTGTTTTCTGTTTCATGTGTTCAATAAGAAGTGTTTAACATTTTTTGCTCCGATTTTGAATCTTCAAAACAATATTGAATAGAGGGGGCAGGGTTTCTTTAATAACATGGATTTAAAGAAAATCTGATTTTTTAAAGGAATTATAACATTAAATTATCTTACATGATAAGTATGGTGTTATCTTATCTAATATCCAATTTTCTTTAGTTTTCTGCTGTATTAAACTTTTCAATCTCCAGTAGTAATCTGCAAACATATTCAGGCTCCATTTTCTACGGCAGCATGTTTTCATCATTGATATATCCTCATGAAAGTTTCACAGTATTCAAAATTTACATTGCCAAACTAAGGTGGAAAAAATTACAAATTTGAATGCAGCAAGTGTACTTTTTAAAAAGATACTTTTTTATAGTTCTAAAGAAGTTTGCTCACCAATTCTAGGTAGTTCTTATACTTCTTTTTACCCAGGAATGAGTTAACAATATTTTTAAATTATACCCGTACTACTTTCTCAGATTCTTTCGAACACCTCTCAAAGTACAAATCCATCATTAGCTTATGTATCTGTGGTCCAATAGATTTGATTTTTATCTCTAATCCTGAGAAACTTACTATTAAAGTATAAGAAATCTTGGCTGTTATGATCCATTGCTTTGAAAAGATCTTTTCATCAAACCAAGGTTTTTGTGTGATTGTGAAAGATACACATTCTCTAGATTCACAAGAGCTTGATAAGTTTAATTTTTTTGCCTGGCTATGAATGCTACTCTTTTCGACCAGTCTTTTTAATGTAGTGGTTACTTAGGTAAAAACTAGTGTAACAGATACTAGGAAATACAATTCATTACGTCTTCTTATATCCTAAGCATTAATTTGTGGCTAATGTTCATAGCAGTCAATATCACCATTCAAAAAAGATAATATATTATACATTCTTTATAAATTGCATTCTTTTAAAATTTTTATAAATTCTTTTGTGTATGTGATGTAAAATTTTATACTAGAATCAAAATTCTTTGGAAACCAATATTTTGTATAGCTTTATTCTGCTTTAGTATCTTCTTTGGAAAAGTGTATCCTGGAAGGATATTTAAATTAGAACAGAATGCGCTATTTGTTGAACTCTTTTTTTCAAGTTTTATTAACTGGTATCATTTATCCAGTAAGGAGATGTGAATATTTTTTGTTACTGTGTGATAGAATGCCAGTTAATATGTTGTTTCTTATGATTCATTTATTGTTTACTAAATTTTTTGAATAATAATTTTCATTAGTTACATGACACTTAAATCTAAATTTATTAATGTTAACATAAATATAGTATTTGGGTTTCTTTTTTTAATTCAGTTGTTTTATAAATCTTTTTATAGAAAGCAGTTGAGGAAAAGTTGGAAGCTGCCCTTGAGTCAAAGCTATTTTTTAAAGAGCAATGGGGTAAAGCTGTCAGAGAGATCCATCGCCTTAAAAAAGAACACCAGCATTCAATACAAGCTCAAATTCAACGTGAACGTGAAGAGTTACATAAAATTCAGTGTGTAATAGTAATTTATATCCAGAATTATGTATTTGAAGCTGATATTTTTGATGTGCTCAAAAATAATTAGTTTTCTTACTGCAGTCATATTTACTCAGAATTAAAATAATTGCAGTTTTTTTTCTAAACTTTTATAATTAAATTGGTTTTGCACCTCTGAAATAAGTTAGAAATTCTATTTCTAGTAAAATATATGCTCATACAAGATTTGTCCTGGAGTAAGTGTACTGATTTTCCTTTATACAGGTTACTATTGAAGGACCTGATTGATGTATGTTGGTGTGTTTTGGTAGTGACTTTGGCATCGATAATTATTTTAACTGTATCAGTTAAGTGCTTATGCTTGTCTATGATCATGTTCAATAACCTTATCTATGTGAGAGAATTTGAATTTCGCATCTGTGATGAAGGAAAATGGTAAACTATCAGCTTTAGTGTGAAATTTAACAAATTTGCCACCAAGACATTTGGTTCTTTAACCAAAGTTTTTTTAGAGCCAATCTATCGAGAACTGTGATTTCTAAGTGGAATAAATCTTTCAAATAGGACATGAGAAAATGTTGAAGTGTATGAGGTTCTCATTCTGAAAGGTCAAGTTCATCAAAATGTCATGAGCTGTGGTGGGGAAAGAATGCTAACTGAGTGTTAGCAAAGTGTTTGTGAATTGTTGCAGAAAAAACAAACTTGGATAAAAAATGTAAGTAATAGAATTCTTATAGATAGATCATTTGCTCCTGTGAAAGATTTGTATAAAGGTAATATCCAAACTTATCTGCAGAGCAGAAAGTGAACCGGATAGAAATTAGTCAAAATTTATGTAAAGATTGAAATTGAATAAATTTCTTGAATGAAATAATAAGAGATGATTCATGGGTAGCTTTAGACTATCAGCAAACTGAGGAATACCACACAAAAAATTCTTTTTATGTGAAGAAACCATGCATGACAAAATTCAGAGTAAAGATTATGAACATTTTTTTGACAGCCATTGCATTGTGCATAAAGAATTTATACCTCCAGGATAGACAGCCTTTAAAGGAAATTGCAGATGATTGGGTGCTTCATCATGATAACACACCAGTTCATGAACACTCTTCAGTGCAAGAATTTCTGAAGAAGAAAAATATACCAACTTTTCCACATCCACCTTGCAACCCAGATCTATCTCAATACAGTCTTTATGTTTCTCTAAGGTAACCCTTAACAATCACGCCGATCAGAGACAAATTGCCGTGCTGACTAAACTTACATGCAGTCATTTACATCCCCATCCTTTCGTTATTTTTGATAAAAAAATTTCAAAAAATTACAACATTACGTTAAAAAACTCTCCGTATTTGTATAAATCAAATGTCATTTCAATACAATCAGTATAACAATTACCACAGATATAAATTAAAATTTTCCTTTTTTAATTACATAAAATTTGCGTAATTCAAGAATTTTATCTTTTTCCTTGCTGATAAATATGTTTTATACAATTTTTTTT
>JAAAKQ030256100.1:0-10843 GCA_010016005.3 Zanna intricata | reverse complement strand
GTGTTCTTTGGCGGTTGGGTTTCAATTAACCACACTTCTCAGGAGTGGTCGACCTGAAATTGTACAAGACTACACTTATTCACATTCATACACATCATCCTCATTCATCCTGTGAAGTAATACCTTACGGTAGTTCCGGAGGCTAAACAGACAAAGAAAGAAAGATGAGCGATGGAATTAAATAATTCGGTAATATTTAAAATGGCCGCTAGTACCGCCACAACCGCGTGCTTTAGTTAAAATGATTGAATTAAATAAATAAAAACCATTACATTTAAATAAAATTATATATTTTAAGTTGTGTGTATAAGCCGTGCATAAAAAAAACTGCGTGGCTGGAAAGTCGCACAACTGTTGTTAGTTTTTTTTAACACAAAAACCATTACTATTACGAAAGCAGAAAGGAAAAGTAAACAAAATATTACAATTAAAAACTTAACAGCTGATAACAAAATAACTTTTAACGAACAATTATTTCGCACTGTTTTATATACAATAAAAAAAAATGCCCTACGTGTTTTTATATAGGAACAAAATAACGGAGGTAAAATATATTTCTGATCTTTAGGATGCTATTTTGGATTAATAATATCATAAAACGTATACCGTATAATTGAAAAAGAATAAACTTGAGACCTCATAAAGATGGAATGACTCTAAAAGGTTTAAGAACCACTTAAAAATAAAATCCACGGAATAATTTACACTTTTTTACAAACTCTGTTGAAGAACTGTTCTTTTTAGAACTTAAAAATTAAATTTTTGTCAAATTAATAATTCTAATTTATTATTGGTTCTCAACCGATTTTTTTTTTTTTGATTCTTTTAAGTGTAAGAAAGCAAACTAAATAAATAATAAGCATTAATTAATAATATTCCTACGTGCACAGATATAATTTTTGTCAATTTTTTAAAAAGTTTTTTTGATTTATTGAAATTAATACAGTTATTGGCAAAAATAGTTTCAATAATTTTTAATAAAAGTCTTAACCACTGCATACAAATGAAATAATGTGTATAATAGAAGTACTTTGATATAAAATAACCGACACTCCCTACAATATATGGTTGATTCAACCGAGACGTTTTAATAATAGGTTCCACACATTGCGTATAAAAACCAAAACATGATTCATGAGCTGAGGAAGTAAAAGTAAATGAAATTTTAATTTAAAGTAAAATTAAAAGAATATCAATGAGAGTATTTAATATATATATATATATTTTTTTAATACAAAATCCCATTAATTTCGCATCCTATATAACGTGTACGTAAATGGGTTCTCAAATAATTTTGATTAATGCTTTCATTCCCGTCATAACCTTAAAATATATATATATATATATTTTATATACCAATCAGAACAAATTTTGTTTTTTCTGAATAGATAAAGCAAATATCATTTTTTAATCTCCTTCTTTCCAGAATTTCTTCATCTATTCTGATCTGATATTTTAGGCTTCTTCAGTCCATTTCCTAAAACTGGACTTTTAATGCTCCACAGGTATGTTCAATTTGTACAGAAACTTGCTAAAATAATTTCTGTTTGAGAATTTACCTGAGTTTAGACTGAATTTTTGCATTTTTATTTTCATTCGTTTGACGTTTTTGTATTTCCAAATTTTATCAATGATTTGTTTATTCAATCTATATTCATAATCATCTTTATCATATGTCCAAGAAATCTTAATCTTCGTTTTCTTCAATCTGTTTCTAGTGGATTTCGGTTATTTTTAGATCTTTACATTTTTTTCTTTTCGTTCTGACCACTACGGATCACGTTTCCATAGTTTTGACTTCTTTTTCTTTTTCCAAAAGGTTTTCGTTCTTTGGTCTTGTTGTCGCTTTTCTTCCATCTATCTATTCAGTTTTATACCCTTTTTTTCCTTTCTCTCTGGAAACTTAGATTTTCGAATCACTTTTCTAAATTTATCTCTGTCTTTACACAAACTCTTAGAAGTATTTAATGATTTTGGATCTGTTTCTATTTCTTTAAACCGGTTGGCCTTTAAGGATCTGTTTATGTAGAAATTAAATACTTGTCTTGTCAATCCTTAGTTGTTTATTTTGCATAAATATCCATAAAACGGTAATCTTCTCTTCAGATTATGTCCCCTATTTTTTTCCGTATATTTGTTAAATTTCTTTTTCACTTTTCAGTAAATTTCAGCTTCATATTTTTGTCCGTAAATTTTATTTTTAATTCGTTTTTCTACTTTTGCTATTTCTTGTTTTTAAAAAAATCGCAAACTTTCTGCTCTATACAGTGCGTCTGGTAGGACGACAGTTTTATAGTTTATTTGGAGTTATATAACGGTTTTTATAGTAAATGTTCTTCATGAGATGATAGGCAGTTTCTATTTTTCGTACTCGATTCTTCAACCCATATTTTTCAATTATATTCGGTTTTATGATTTCTTCCAAATATTTACATTTTTTAATTCTATTTATTTATTTTTTGTCGGAAATTTTAAGAGTTATATTTATAGATAAGCAGTTTTTATTTTGCTTCTTCAGAAATTATTTTGTAAAGATACAAAAATTGTTTGAAAAAATAAAAATAGTAGCGAAATTATATTACCTGAAATTGTTAACTGAAATTTACTTACAGTTTGCATAGAACTTAAAACGCATTTTGAGGAAATTGTATCATAACTGCCTTCAAAAATTGGTTCCAAAAGGAAATAAAATTGACTCGTCTGTGCTGTAATTATTAATAAATAATAGATCAAAATTTCGCAAAAATTATTTTATTAAGGTCCAATCTCTAAAATGATCATTTAAATTATAAAACTGTAATTCATTACATTTTGGGAATTTGTCCGAAATAATATTATTTCCAATTTGGTTTTAAATATATTATCTTAATTTTATCAAGCATGGACCGTACAATTATACAACGATAAATACAATAATATAATGTCCGATTATATAATGATAAATACTTAATCCACTTACCAACATTTTGATATTACGTTCTAGCGCTTTCGGAAATTAATTTTCCATCGTCAGGAACTTAACATTAAAATTTTGTTAATATGTTTTTAAAAAATAAAACTCGTGTAACTATTGTTCAGTAAGTGTCTCCACCGTTATGATGGAGGAGATATTTACAATGACAGGACGTAGATTGACAAGATTTTAAACTCATGACGACCACCGTTAAATTAATAAACAATATTTACACGAGTTTTATTTTTTTAAAACATATTAACAAAATTTTATTGTTAAGTTCCTGAGGATGGAAAATTAATTTCCGAAAGCGCTAGAACGTAATATCAAAATGTTGGTAAGTGGATTAAGTATTTATCATAATATATCATCTACTTAGTAGCTCTACGATTTAAAATCTGGAATCTCAAAAATGTTGACAATCTTTTTCAGTAGTGTGGGACAGTCGTGTACTACTTAGTAATTTAAAAATATACTACATACAAAATGATCAAATAATCTCTACCATCTACCATTCCACGAATTCAAACAGAAAACAGGTCTGTTTTCAATTACAATATTTCAAATGCGTTTCAAATTACAATTCATCATGCATAAACAGTTACAATTTGGTTACAGATTGGATTAACGTAAAAGTTTGACAGTCATTAACTGAGCCCTAAGTTCAAACAGTACATAAAAATGGGGTAACCAAATCCTAATTTGGTTACCGGCCGGCCTCCATGGCTGAGTGGTAGCGTCTCAGTCTTTCACTCCGGAGGTCCCGGGTTCGAAACCCGGTCAGGCACGGCATTTTTCACACACGCTACAGTTCATTCATCTCATCCTCTGAAGATGTACTTAACTGTGGTTCCGGAGGTTAAAAAAAAAAAATCCTAATTAAATTTACTGTATTAAAAGTTAATGTGCATTAAACTTGAATCCTTCCAGCAGCATTACATAATTTTTTTTTTTTAAATAAAATAATAGGATTTTTTAAAAATATTAATTATTTTTAGAGTTCTACCTAAAGGATTCCAACGATTTTATGTTATTCGAAACCTTCCTTCCTAAAATATATTTTTTTGGAAATTTTAGAAGTTTTTTGTTTTTCTCGGAAAATCTAACAGAAAATCTACATAATTACTTAACAATTAGCCGGCCTCCGTGGCGGAGTGGTAGCGTCCCGGCCCTTTCATCTGGAGGTTCCGGGTTCGAATCCCGGTCAGGTATGGCATTTTTCACACACGCTACAATTCATTTATCTCATCCTCTGAAGATGTACTTAACTGTGGTTCCGGAGTTTAAAAAAAAATCTAATTCCCCTAACCAGAAAGATAAAGAGTTTTTTCTGACAAAATATAAAATTGGTAACTTCATAGCAGACGTTTTTAAAAATTGGAAGTTTTTTTAGACTAAATTACTAATTCCAGACTTTTAAAAAAAGTCTGGAATTGGTAATGGTCGATGCTTTCTTAAACCTAATTAAACAATTTTCAATTGTTTCAGCTGTGGTTCATAATCCAAAAAAGCCAGTTCTAGTTCATATTTCAAGTTGTACAATGGTGATTAACTTATTAACTTTTTCTACAGAGATATTACGTAAAAAATCAATACTTTTTAAGATTTAACTTCAATTTCAAAATTATCTTGCTAAAAATATTTTATGTTTAATTTTTTTTTCTTTCTTCGTAAAGGTTTCATTTTAGAATGTCTTTATTTATAATGAACTTTTTTTCCTTTCCACTATAAGCTGTATTGCCAATAGTTCAAAGTTTTTATGATATAAAAGTTCATGGCCCGATTCAGATAAAATCTTTATAGAAGAAAAAAATGTATATACAGAAATCTTCCAACATGTATAAATGATATGCATTTCAAAATAAAAAAATTTTAAAACCCATAGTTAAAATATAAATAAAACTAAGAAAACCATGCAAAAAGAAAAACAGTTGAAACACGCAAAAGGGATCAAAAGTTCTTTTTCTTGGAAAGATATTAACATTTAACAAATGCTTCTGCATTTTGCATTTTAATGAAAGAAGTTGCCAACAATTTTCCAGAGTTTGTGTTTTTAATGCGAAGGACTTTATTACGAATAATTTTCGTTTACAAATAAATAATTACTTAATTAAATTTATTTAAAAAAAAAAAGACTAAAAATCTTCTCGACTAAAAATTTACGCATACGATTTGGTAAGAATTAAATTCAGTTAAAATGCTTATCAATAAATGGTGTGGGTATGTTAATACACTATTAATAATGAATGCCGTTTAAAGTACATTAAGAAATTGTTAGTAGTGCCTATTACTAGTGTCAACTTTACACTTGATACACACATAGACACACACTCTTTCTTTCTCGCTCTTATATATATACCACACTACTATACACTGACTGGTAGAGGAAGAAACAAGAAATAACGACAGGAGAAGATAGCAATATAATCCCATCCTGCATTTTAAATCTACCCACACCACATCCTATTACTACAATATCCAGCATCATTTAAATGGCTTCATTTTATTAAATGGACCCTGTATTAAACATACATATGCTACTACTGCGGTATCGTAATGTTCACATATAGTAAAACAATGCCAATGACCGTACAAACACCTACAGTGTTAAACTTGTACAAGAATAAACACTCTTGACCTTGTTAATCATTTCAAAACTACGTCGTCAATTAAAAATAGATTTAATAATTCCTTTTAAATCTGAGCCAGAAATTCAACTACAGAAACAATTTTTTTTTTTTTAAATCCAAAAAATATCTCTTCAATTTTATATATATATATATATATAAAATGAAGAGATTATATAATATGTATAATTTTAAAACGTAATTCAATAGAAATTAATCGATTTTTATTTTACAAAAAACTCTACCAATAAAATTATAATTAACAAAAAAAAATAGATTAATTACAATTTTTTCCTAAATAAAATACAAAGAAATTTCATGGAATATTTTTTTATATTCTTTAAACAATAATAAATAAACATATTTTCTATGAAACCTTTCAACAAAATTTGGTCGAATTATATATATATCACTTTCTATACTTTTGATCTCTTTCCCTAAGAACAAAAAAATCTTCCTAATAAAATAAAAAAATAACAATTTGCAAACAATTTCTCCTTGATTCAAGTGTATAAAATTAAGAAGAATGGCTTAAAATTTATACAAAATTTTAAAAGAAATAATACTACATAATAATAAATATTACGTTTTCCATAGGTTTTTAATTTTATAAAAAGCTTTTAACTTGTAAAATAAAATAAATAGCTGTAACTAATAAAAGTTAAAATATTTTAAAAAGAATGATAGATTCATAAAATAAAATGAAACAATTATTAAATCTAATGAAAAATTGCTGTTTTATGCAGATAAAAACCTTGTTCTCTGTTCATTATTATTTACTCGACTGTTAAAAGTAAAATAAAATGAAAAGAAAGAGTAACAGTACTATATTTAATTAAATAAACGCTCTACCGGGTTCTCATATTTTTTTTTTTTTTTTTTTTTTGTTTTGAGATGCCCTGAATTCCATAAGTTCTACAATTTTTATTATAAAATTTTATGTAAACTCTATATATTGTACGAATATTTGGTTTCTGTTTTGCTTAACATTAGGAACGGATTAATAAAAAAATAATGAAATTTATTGTCGAAACTGGGAATGATAAAACTGAATTTAAAAAAGAAAAAAAAAAGATAACGGATGAGTACACAGAGAAATACTGAAGGTAAACTACACCGAGAGGGCTCGATTAAGACGAAAATTATGCACATGTCTGTTTTTTTAGCTTCTATTCAAAAGCACCCCATAAAAATAATAACAGTGAAAGAAGTTTTAAAAAAATTTTCCCAACATTAAAAACTCCATTTTCAACATTGCTTTTTTTTTTTATCTCTGGCTGTTTTAACTAATTGAAGTAAATTTATTTTCAATTAAATTGTTTATCTAAATGAGAAAATTACTTTTATTAGGTGATCTAGAAATAATATCAATAATATTTTGTCTTTAAAAATTAGGATTTTTATCAAATTTAACTCAAAAACTAAGGTGTCAACAATTTTAAATTCTTTAAATTTTTTTCAGATTCAGTGAAAAGATTTTTTAAAAACTTACCTCTGCGTTCAAAATTAATAAATTAACAAATAAAAGAACAATTCTACAATTTTTTTTTTTTTTTTTTTAATTCATTGTTTTTAAATAAGCAAGACAAATTTTTGTTATTATTTACATAATGTATAGTTTTATATGCATTTCAGATTCCAAATTTTAACAAAATGTTTGAATGAATTTAAAAAAATAATTATTTATCCCAAAATATTGTCATTTGAAATACAATTTATGATGATATGTAGTATACCTTATTATTAATTTATGAAAAGTTTATAGAATTTTACCGCTTAATAAAAATATTACAACTTTTTATAAGGAAATTTACAAAATAATATTAATATCGTTCGAATGATTTTAAATTAATATGTTAAATTTACACATCCGTGTAAATACTGGAAAAGTCTAAAAGTGTTTTCAGGTTTATTTTTTAATTTACTGCGTTGGAAAAAATATTTATCTAAATTAGAATGCTAAGTACAAATATTGAGCTATAACTTATAACATTTTATAATAAATACTCGCGTCCTAGGCCGGCCTTCGGCTGGCCGTACGCTCGCGACGTGGGGTGAATAGATCAACGTGCATGAACTTTCTTAACGTATAGTTACGGGAAATGTAGAAATTAGCTTTTACGGACTCTAGTTGGAAGAAACCTTCGGTTGCTCATTTTTTCCTTACGTTTCTTCGAACGTGGAATGATAACTGTCTGTTGTAATTTTTCGATACGAGATTTCCTTATGGCGTAAAATATATAGGAACATTTGCTTTTTCGAACTTTATGTTCACTAAAGTGGTGTTTTTCTTCTTAAGTTTCTTTAAAAGTGAGATAAAAACGTCTTTTGTGTTTTTTCGTTCCGAGGCTTCCTTACGGCGTACAATCGTTAACAAAATTATCGCTTTTTCGAACATTCGGTGGAACAAAAGATTGGTTTCTTATTTCTGCCTAAACATTCGCTGCTCAAATTATAGTACGGGCCCCTTAGTTTACTTTGATCCCCGACAAAAAAGACCTCTTCTTTTTTCTCACCGAAGCTTTTGTAGAAAGTTAAACCCCTCCTACCCGGGATGAAGGGCCGTTCCAGATTTTTTGTAACGTTTTGGAGGAGTTCATCGGTTACTAAACAATAAAATTCTAATAATTTTGCGCTGAACGTTTACACATTTCGTAAATAGGCTTGCACGCTCTTTCAGACGAAATATTTTTAATTTTTGGGTTCTCCCTGACCCCCTAGATTTTTCGAACGTTCTGTATGTAGATCATCACTGGTCCGGATCAAACCTACAGAGGAATATTGATTTCGACTCCGGGAGAGTGTCAGGGGAGCAGTAAGACGGCTGAAACAGTAAAAAAACAGGTTTTTTTGGAATTTTGGGTCCAACGGGGGGCGAGGGAATTTTTCATTTTCGGGAATCATAAACGGTTTTACAAGCTCTACAAAAAGTTTTCCCGCAACGGTTCGCTCAGACGCCTCCTTCTAGTCGCGCAAAAAATTTGGGGGGCCTAAATCACCCCGGCGTGGGAACTTCCAAGGTTTCAAATTTTTCTGAGCGGTTTCGGCACACTACCTACAAATATTTTTTGCTCCGAAAGTTATTTGTGTTCCGGGGGCAAGCCTAATATATATATTCGGTTCCCGAATATGTATGTCGGGGAAATCTGACCACGGGCCTCTTAGTATATTTTTATCCCCGACAAAAAAGATCTCTTGTTTTTCCGCTAAAACGCTTATTTAAAAAGGTTACTCCCCCCTACGTGTAAAATGGAGCCGATCCTTAGATTTTTGAACATTTTGCGAGAGTGTCAAACAACACTAAAATAAATATTTCAAACCAACTTTGCGCTCTAGGGTCTCCTTATACCTTATATTATCAGTGGGCCTCAGAATAATACAAAGTTTCCCATAAAAGCCACCGTATCTCAAAATTTTTCCCGATCACTTCATCGGGTTAAAAGCATATAATAAACTTTCGAGGTTTTAGGAAGGGGAGGCACCAATAAAACCATAGGTCACAGATAAGTAAAGAAAGTTGCTGGCATGTCGAAAAAAGGCTTGCACCCTCTCGACCATGTTGAAATTTTAATTTTGGGTTTCTTTCCGACCCCTAGAATTTTTCCGCGTTTCATATTGAGGTTACCTTATTCTTCTGAGTAACTTTATAAAGAAATATCGATTTCGATAAGGGGAGAGTTTCAGGGGAGCGGTAAGACGGCCGAAAATGTAAAAAAAAAAGGTTTTTTTGGATTTTTGGGCCCAATGCGGGTGGGGGCAATGTTTGTTTTCTTTAATCTTATACAGTTTTATGGGCTCTACAAAAGGTATCCCCGCATCTTTTCGCTCAAACGTCTCCTTCTAGTCGCGCTAAAATTTTGGGGAGGAGTAAAACCCCCTATGGGGAGGAAATTTCAAGGTTCAAATTTTTCTGATCGGTTTCGGCACACTACCTACCAATAATCTCTCTTGACATTTTTCGCTCCGAGGGTTCTTTGAGCTCGGGGGACAAGCTTAATATATATATTCAATTCCAGAGCCCCCCTGGTTAGTCAGAGGAGGGATCTGACCCCGGACCCCTTAGTATATTTTGATCTCCAACAGAAAAGATCTCTTGTGTTTTTCGCTCAGACGCTTATTTAAAAAGTTTAACCCCCCGCACGTAAGGGGGGCCGGTCCTCAATTTTTTAAACGAATTCCGATGGTTTCAAACAATACTAAAAAAAAATATTTCTAATCAATTTGGCGCTGCAGGGTCGCCTTATAGCTTATATTATCCGTAGGCCTCAAAAAAAATAGAAAACTTTCCAAAAAAAACCCCAATATCTCAAAATTTTTCCCGAGCACTTGATCGGATTAAAAGCCTATAATAAACTTTGGAGTTTTCTAAAGAGGAGGCACCAATAAAAAACATAAGTCACAGATAAATAAAGAAAGTTGCTCGCATGTCGAAAAAACGCTTGCACGCTCCTGAAGACGTTGAAATTTTAATTTTGGGGTTCTCCCCAACCCCCTAGAATTTTCTTGCGTTTCGTATGGTGTTCATCACATTCATCGGGATTAACCCTACAAAGGAATATCGATTTAGATTGAGGCAGAGTTTTAGGGGATTGGTAAGATGGCCTGAAATGTTAAAAAAAAAAGTTTTTTGAAATTTTGGGCCCAATGGGGAGCAAGGGCAGGATTTTTTTTTTTCGAATCTCAACAGGTTTCACGAGCTCTACAAAACGTTTTCCCGCAACGTTTCACTCAGACGTCTCCTTCTAGTCGCGCAGAAATTTTGGGGGGCGTAAAACCCTCTCCGGGGGGGGAAATTTCAAGATTTCAGATTTTTCTGGTCGGTTTCGGCACACTACCAACGAATAATCTCTCTTGACATTTTTTGCCCGAGGGTTCCTTGTGCTCGGGGGGCAAACGTAATATATATATATTCGGTTACGGAGCCCCCCTTGTTAGTCAGAGGAGGGATCTGACCCTTGACCCCTTAGTATATTTTGAACCCCCCCCCCACGTAAGGGGAGTCGGTGCTCAATTTTTTAAACGACTTCTGGGGGTTTCAAACAATACTAAAAAAAAATATTCCCAATAAATTTTGCGCTGCAGGGTTGCCTTATACCTTATATTATCAGTAGGCCTCATAAAAATACAAAATTTTCTAAAAAAGCCCCCGTATCTCAAAATTTTTCCCGAGCACTTGATTGGTTCATAAGCCTATAATAAACTTTGGAGTTTTTTGAAGGGGAGGCACCAATAAAAAACATAGGTCACAGATAAGTAAAGAAAG
>JAAAKQ030256055.1:0-10844 GCA_010016005.3 Zanna intricata | reverse complement strand
ATACAATAAAATTTTTGTATCTCAACTGGTTTAATTTTTATTTCAAAACGGAGGTTACTTTGTGGACGACCCTCGTAGCTGGCAATTTTTTTAATAAAATGGATGGATGGAGAGTCTATTTATAATTTTTATTGATAAAATTGATTTCCTGTATAATCTTAATTTTAATTATTTTACTTTATCCTTTTTAATATTTATGTCAAAAAAGTTTACAAGTAACAATTAATTATTTTCAATCTCTATAAGTATGAAATCATTAAATTTATTACGAATTATTATGTGTTCCAATTTTATTTGTTTATTAAATATTAAAAAAATATCATCTACATATCTAAAGTTTAATGTAGTTAGTATGTTTAATATTAAATATAATAATTTCTTCCATATTTTGTAAAGATATACAATAATGGAGATAAATAATTCACATTATAAAGGGGACTTACAATAATTATTGTTTAGGATGAATTCCGATAATGATATTATTGATATATTACAGAAATGTTTACTTTATGTAATAATTATTTTATATTTAAAATTCCTTTTACTAGAATTTTTTAATACATATTGTTTATATTGTTTGAAACAAATATGTTGTTATCTAATCTTATTTCTTTTAATCTGTTTGTAGCTTCAAAACTATTTTTGATGTTGTATATACTATTAGGTTTATGTTATTTTTTAAGAAGTCAGATGGTAAAATTTTCTTTATGGATTTTTTACGAGTACAATACTTGACAATTTATAAACAAGGTGTGCCTAGAAAATAATGAGACTGATTCTTTGTAAGACAAACAGCATGTGCCTCAAGGTCAAATACCACATCGTCAAGATGCCTGGCATCCCCCCTTTACATTCCATCCAGTGTGACGACCACAGTCTGCTGAGTCGGGCCACAGCGTTCACTTGTGTAGGATCAGGTACTTGCCGCTCGTTGGAAAAATGGTAGACGTTTTAATAGAGCGACGTGTTAACGTGAAATTTTTAGTGAAACTCGGCAAGTCCGCAACAGAGACCTATTCTCTCTTACAACAAGTGTACTTTTTTCCTTTTTCTGTTTAGCCTCTGTAAACAACAAGTGTGTGGTGATGAGTGTGTCACGCACACGAGTTTTTGAGTGGCATATACGGTTCAAAGAAGGACGAGAAGAAATTGAAGATGATCCACGTCCAGGATGTCCTTCCGCTTCAAAAACTCACAAAAACATTAAAAAATATGCTATCTCATCCATACTGAAGGTCAAACAGTAAATAAGGAATATTATCTTGAGGTTATAACTACTCTCTGTGAGCGAGTAAGAAGAAAGCGACCTGAGTTGTGGAAGTGTGGTCGACTGCACTTCTAAGTAGTGGTCGACCTGAGATTGTACAAGACTACACTTCATACATATATCATCATTCATCCTCTGAAGTAATACCTTACAGTAGTTCTGGAGGCTAAACAGAAAAAGAGAGTTGTGGAAGAACAAATCATGGATTCTTCACCAGGGCAATGCTCCAGCCTGCACTGCACTGATTGTTAAGTTGTTTTTGGCTAAGCATGGGATCCCTGTGTTGGACCATTCACTCTACTCATCAGACTAGCCCCGTGTGACTTTTTTATTTTCCTTCAATTAATGCTGAAGGAAGCATTGAAAGGAACTAGGTTTGAGATAGTTGTAGCTGTGAAAGAAAAAGCGATGGAGACCATGAACATGATTTCAGAAATGAACTGAAACACAGTTTTGAACAATGGAAAATTTGAATGGAATGGTGTAAGGATCATGGAGGGGAGTATATTGAAGAGGATAATGTAAAAGCTGTTAAGAAAAGAAAAAAATATTATAGTAGAAATTCCGTTATTTTTGAGCCACACCTCGTACATGCAGTGATTCACAATAAATGAAACAAACTTTCAGCACCTTTCTACTGGTGAAAAAAAAAAGTTCATATAAACAAAGATTCAAAAACATCTTTTATCAAGTGTTGGCTGGTAACAAATTTCACTCTAATTTCTGTGCCTTAAGTAAAATTAAGTCAGACTGTATCTTTTTGGGACATAAATTATAGGGTAAAATTTAGTAGTTTTACATGAAATCTGACCTGAAATACTGAAAAAAAAAAAAGAGCTGAAAACTGTATTTTTAATAATTTTCAAGAACTCTGAGGGAAAAAGACAAAAAATGGGGATGTAAAATACACTATTTTATGTTTGATGTAAAATAAATTTGTATCTGCGTATTAAACACAACAAAGTTTTGAATAAAATTTATACAGAATTTGATTCTGAATAAAATGGTAAGAATAAAACTCACAAAAATAAAATAAAAATGTAAGAATTTCAAAGTTTAAACAAAACGTATGATGTAAAACGTAAATATGGCACATTTTAACTAGGTATTAAACAAAACAACATTTTTAATATTAAAAAACAAAAGTATTACATATTTTAGAAAAGGTAAATAGTCAAAATTTAAACTGGTTTATTGATGAGTTGTTTTATTTTATTTTTCAGTTTTTTTTTTAAATTTTGATTACTCTTAAAAATAAATACCTCTTTCAAACTGGATAAACAACTGTTTTCTTGTCAATACTTTGGATTTACAAGAAAGAACAATATAATACTTCCATAGTCATCTTTAAAGAATTACTGAACAATGTTAAAAAGATCTTTCCATAAATTTATTTAAAAGACAACTAAAAGTTTAGAAAAATAAAGAAAAACCCCTCACTCTATGTAGCTTGCTTAACACGTATATAAATACGTGCTCAAATAATTTCCATTAATGCGTTCTGAATGGTGAATTAGTTTTACTACTCATTATTATTTATTTATCTTAACATTATTAAATATGTTTAATAAATTTACATCATGCAGAGCAGCATCATAATTGCTCTGTCTGATCAAGATTTTAGCACGGCTTCTCTTCAGGCCAATGATGATGTACAGTATTTTCTTTTTTGTATTTGTATAGCAGCATATCTACTCTCTTCTGATGCGATCTAGATAATGTATTATTTAGAATAAAATGTATAATGAATTAACAATAATTTTCTTTAATGGTTTAATTACCTGTAAAATATGTTCCAAATCCATTTTTCTTGAATCAATAACTAAACTAGCTAGACACGATGCCAACTGATGAGGTTTTTCTTGCATCAACAATACTGATAACTCAGAAAAAGTCATCAATTTCATCTTATTGCCATCATCTACAACCTAAAAAAAAAAGAAATTCAGAACAGCAGAATATCCAACATAAACAAAGGAAATTTCACTGAAAAACAATGATGTTAAAAGATTCTATAAAATATTACTAGTCAACAAAAGAAATAAAATTAAAATATTTTCAAAACATAAATGTTCTATACAGTGAAAAATATGCTTTCCCAATTTTTTAAATTAAGACATTCAAATATTGGTGCCAATTTACAAACAAAAACCTTACCAATATTTAATTTGCCAGTGGCCCCTCAAAACATAGAATGTGTTTTTTAAGATACAAAAATAGGCTATCAGATTATTATAGTCTGATGCCCATAAATATGAATCATGTAGACCTGTATTTAGAAAATTATATAACTCTTATCATTGTGTTTATAATCGTGTATTTGCAATCTTTGCTAAAAAAAATAGTCAACACTTATTCTTAGAAAATATCAATATCCAGCTTTTCAAACCAAACAACAAAACTAATTTTACATGATTCAACACATAAGATTCGGCTGATGAGAAATGGCCTTATGAAGTCGGTTCAGAAAATAACTGAACATTTTTAATAACATGTCAACAGAGGTGAGATTTAGTGATATGTAGTTGGCAGCATTGTGCTCCACATAACCACATGTCTTGGATTATTGATATCTCAGTTAGTTTTCATGTTATTGTTATTTGAATGCAATGTGTTTATGTTAGCAATTTTTGTAATGTGTAATTTTTGGGAGCAATGATACAACATAAAATTTTGCGTGAAACTGGAGAAAACTTTCACAGAAACGTTTTAACTTTTGGATCAGGCTTACAGAAATGATGCTCTGGATCGTACACAATGTTACAAACAGTTTTTATGATTTAAAAAATTCAAAAAATTGATCTCGTGCGTGAAAATCACTGTTTGACTGAAAAACTAAACATGTATCAAAGTGCAACAAAGTTTGTTCCTTGTTTGATGACCAAATATTAGAAAGAACATCAAATGGATGTTTGTCAGCAACTTCTTGCATCAATCCGATAATAATGAAACATCCATGCAAAGGATCATAACAGAAGATGAAGGCTGGATTTACAGCTACAACACTGAGACAAAAGTTCAATCATCACAATGGATCGGCAAAGAATCTCTATGCCCCAAGAAAGCATGCCACTCTCGATCCATTGTCAAAGTGATGCTCTCTGTTTTTTAGATTTTAATGGAATTGTGCATTTTGAATTATTTCCTCAAGGGGAAAGAGTGAACAGTGCGTATTATCAAAACGTTCTACAACGATTGTGTTAAAAAAATCTGCAAAAAGAGACCACAGTTATGATGAGACAACTTCATCGTGGTTCTTTCACCACGACAATGCATCTGCACACTAAGCTTTGTCAATCTGTCAGTTTTATGCCAAAAATCACATAACTGTCCTCCCTCAGCCTCCCTACTCACCAGATCTAGCTCCTAGTGATTTTTTCTTATTTATTAAATTAAAATCAGTGATGAAAGGATGCTATTTTGAGACTATTAATGACATAAAGTAAATTCATCACAGACGTTAAAGGCCATTTCAAATAAAATTATCCAGAATTGCTTCATGAAGAGGATACACAGCGGGGAAAAGTATGCGAATTGAGAGGGTAGTACTTTGAAGAGGACAAAGTCTAATAATCTGTAAAATTAATAATAAAGATTAAAAACATAAAGTTTGGTTATTTTCTGAACATAACTAATATTAGCTGCCATTGCCAATTTTAATAAACTGCTGAAGCGGTTTGAAAAATCTTACCAAAATCTATTTAAAAAAAAAAAAAAAAAAAAAAAAAGGAAAAAACAATTATCTTTATTGCGATCGATCAACATGTACATAAATAAGTGCTCAAAATAATTTTGTGTTTGTATTTAGTGATTATTATGGTCTTTTAAGTTCATCTATTCTAATCTTATGATTTGTTTTTATATTTATAATTTATCTTTTGCTGTTGTAATCTATAGTATGTTCCCATAGAATGAAAATTGAATTTATATATTTATAGTATCTTCAAAAGTAAAACATTTACAGGGGTATTGAAAAATATATTCTTTTGATAATTTATTTCTTGAAATTCTTTTTAATATTATTATTTTATTTGTTTTTCCTATATATTAAAAAAAAAAAAAACATTTTAATTGATAAATTCTGTAAGTAATGCTTCCAAATAAAAAAAAAAACAAAAATATTTACTAGATTTTACTCATATACTCAAAACATAAGAATTTAAAAAAAAAAAACTTTTCCTTTTTTGTGCTCAAAACATTTTATGTTTGCAATCTCAACTGTTTGTGCAATATGGTGGCCAAAATAATTTTTTTTTCTAATTAGACATTCCCCGTTTTCTCCAACTCTTTACCCATACAATGCATAATTCTAACAATTTTTATTCTTGGACATTTTCCCAAACACAACCATTCAGGAGCTACATCTTATCTCCAGTTGTACCTAATGATGACTATGTATTTCTATACATTGATGCTAAGTCCATAATATTGTAATAATCTTTTGTTATTGTTTCAATGGAGTTATGTTCTAATAATAATTTATTAATTTGGTTAACTTTTAAAAACTATACATTGTTTTGTCTTAACAGCTTCATAATACCAAAGCCCATCATTATCAGTGGCCCAAATTGAACTAATTTTATTATTCTAGTAAATAGATGGAAAAAAAAAACAATTTTGATAGAAATAATTATGTTTTATTTTGATGATAAATAATTTTATTTATTATTAAGCTATAAAAATATATAATTTACAAATAAAAAACTACACTTAGTAGCCTGTCGTACCAGAAGTCAAGGGTGACTTGTGCTGGCTAGAAGAGATGGAGAAATCCAAACCTATTTGAAAAAATTTCAGAAAAAAACAACTGGCACAGAAAATAAATTATAAAAAAAAAACAAAATTTTGTAAATCTAGCGAAGATAATTAAAACAATTTTTAAATTTAAAAAAATTGGTCATATATTGAAAATTTCTTCGATTTATTAAAAAAAAAGAGAAAAAAAGAATGGTAAAATTTGCTATCACTTTAGTGTAATCCTGGAAAAGTGTAGGACTGATGCAGTTGGAAGTCTAAACAAGACAGACATTTTTATAGTTCATAACACTGCTAAGTATCATAAACTCTTTCTATCAGTGACTGTCAGCATTAAAAGAGATGAAAGCTTACATTGTATCTTTTTTGTGCAAAAAAAAAATGTGAATGCTAGACTATAGGGATTTGTTATGCATTAAAAATTACATGCATTGAAAAAAAATATGTAGGTAAGTTATCTGGAAAAACAATTATATTGAGACCACCAGAGTAACTCACTCCATTATTCATTTTGTAAAGAGAACAGTATGAATATACATAAAAAAAAGAATAAAAAATAAAAAGAATGCTATCTGCTCAAACTGATAACTACTTTTTTCAAAGTCAGTGAACTTTTTCATAGTAGAAGATTACATAAAATCTAACATTATAGTAATAATAATAATAATAATAATAATAAAAGTATCTATACTGTAAACTTAAGTGATTAAAGAACAACCTGGCTGTTATGAATTCTCATCGTATCAAATAATAGCATATGATTTTGTGTAAGAATTTTAACCAGCTTATCATCGGTCTCCCTATCATTCGGTAACAATTGTAATGCCTTTCCAGGATCCCGAGCTAATAATTCTGATGCCAAACAACATTCAGGCTCTGTCCTGTAACGCAATGGAGAACAGAAAGACAATTAAACATATTAATTAATAATACACTTCACTTATTAAGTGTAACTGTTAATACATAAATAATAACCACATAAAGTGCTTACTATTATTATCATTAAATTCATAGGTGGCCATTGATACTTTTACTGAGATGCATACAGAAGTGAGTTGGTTTTCTAACCAACTTGATGGTTGGAGAAGATGACAGCCTGCGTCAGCTGCTAGTACTTCAAACAGTTTTTGGTTCATTCCTCATCATTATCATTGTATGTTCCCGTTATCCAAATTAACTTAACTTGGGCCAGTTCTCATCCTCTTCCATCATTCCCTGACCATATAGTATCCTTTCCTAACTGCTCTCCCTGTATTACATCTTTTCTTCAACTCGATTATCACATAGTTAATCCACCTCTCCATTGGTGTCCCAATCCATCTCTTACCATTTTCACTGTACTGAAGGATGTTTTTTTTGGCAGTCTCTTATTTCCAATTATATTTAAATTACAATATTACCTTAATTAACACCCTCAATTTCCTCTATTACAGTGATTCACAATTTTTTTAGCATCATGATCCCCAAAAATTAAAAAAAAAAAAACAATGAATATTTCATGACCTCTAACCCCAACATAATGAAACTGGCTGCAATGATAGGGACAGAGATGATGATGCAAGTAGTGTGAATTATACAAGTATGAGCAACTTAACAGGTTTCAACTTGATGAATACATGCTCCTTGTAATTTTGTCTGCTTGCATAACATTCGCTGTGAAACTGTTATGTTCGAACATGCATGTGATACATTAGAACATGTCATATTCCATGCTTTTGCTACAGAAGAGGTGTAAGTAATTGTAGAACTGTCAGTTTAATTTCAAATGCAAAGCATGCGTCTGGTACCTTCACTTAAATTTCTAAAAGCATAGGTTCGCAGAAAATAATAATGATTAGATTTCAGTTTTTTAGTGTGGGGTCAAACGGTGTAACTGGTGTCTCTTTTAATTAGATTCTTATGCAAAATGGTTAAACTTGTGAAAAAATGAAGTGAGCAATTTATATCCAGTGAACTGATTGGTAAAAAGACAAGATTGTACAATGAAAGTTATTTAAATTATAATTTTACCTTATTGAATGGAAATCCACCAGAGCATTATTTGCTTTGAATTCCTCTCTTATGAAAGCATATGCCATCAAAATTAATTTGACACTTGGAAATTAAACATTCAGATCATAAAAGCAAACCCTTGAAATTTTACAAAAGAAAATTACATACTTTGAGTAATCAACAAGCTTCTATTTGTAGATCAAGCCGTACTGATAAAAGTACACTTGAACTATCTTATCTTGTAGCAATAAGAGCAGTTAAGAGTATTAGAGTTATCATTAAAAGTAGTTAAAAACTAAATATAGACATATATTTAGTTATTAGGGTTTTTAACCAAGGTCTGCTGGTGTTTCCCCAGGTTGAGAAATGCTGCTCTACTAAGTTTCAGATTCCATCCTCCTTTCTTATCATACCACCACTTCATACTATATCCATCCTAGTTTTCCGCACTATACTTCTCTTAAATTTAATTTCAGCAGCCTGCATTCTGTTCTTTTCCCCTTGCGGCCACGTCTTTGATCCATAAATCAAAATTGGGACAAAGTATGATTTAAATAGAAGTTTTTTCAGTCCAAATTCATCTTCTTATCCTAAACAAAATTTCTCTTATATTTGTAAAAACCATTTGCCTTTTGTACTCTTGTACTCACTTCTTTATCTGGCATACCATTTTCTGAACCCAGAAAAGAAAATCACGGAGAAAATTGAACCCAGACAGTTAAAATCCTTTATGCATTATAGGGCTACCCTGTATACTTTTACATTACTTTTATTTACATCTCCTCCCTCCATACTTTGCATCACTAAACCTCATCCCAAACCTCTTTGTCACTTCATTCCACTCATTTATTACTTTAAAGACATCCTCCTATGATCCCCACATACCACCAGATTGTTCACAAACAATAAACTCCCAACTTTCATATTACCTTTCCTCTGTTTCATCTTTTTCATGATTCTATCAAACACAATTATAAAGGGCAATAATAATATCATGCTGCCTTGTTGAACTCTACTCTCCATCCTATATCGCTCTAAGGTTCCTAACTCAGTATTCACACTACATTCACTCCTTGCATACATAGCTTAAATCATTTTAATAATGCCTGCATCTATCTCTCTCTTTTTTAACTTCTCCCATATCATTTCTCAGTTAATGCTGTCAAATGCCTTATTAATGTCCAGAAACACCATTACCACCTTTTTACTCTTTTCCCATTTCTTTTCACAAACTTTGTGTACTGTATATTGAGTCAATACTTGATCTCCCCCATTTGTTCTTCTAACTGTTCATCAACTTTTCTTCTGGCTATCTTCTATAATATGCATTCTAATCTTGCCATACCTACTTTTCTTTAATCTCTATTCTTTCTCTTTTATTGTAATAGTCCCACTTAGTACCTCTTTGTGGCCTGCATTTTAAGTTTCTGCTTGATCCTCCATTCCCCTTTCCTGTCTATCTTCTCCTGTGTTTGGAGGATATTAAAATTTTCCTTCCATCCACTTACGATTTCCCTTCTCCCTTCCATAACTGTTCTATCTGTCTTTGACGCCCCTGTTCATCTCTCTCCTTCCTCTCCTTTTTCTCATAAAACCAAACAGCATCTCCTTACTTCCCTGAACATCTCTTTCCATTTCCCTAGTAAAATCTTCCCAGCACCTTTTCTTTTCTTCCCTTATTATTTTCTTACATTTTATTTTTTCTCTTCAATATACTTACCTATCCCTTCCTTTCTGTTTTCCCTCTAATTTCTCCACACATTTGTTTCATTTTTACTGCATTCCTAATTGTTTTGTTTCACCATTTTGTCTTCTTCTCCTTCGTGAACTTTACGGTTCATTGCTGAAGGTTTATCCTCAAACATAGTAGTTTTTAATGTTTTGATTTATTCTTCTACATTGTAATAAATATCTTTTATCTCCTTTGTTTATTCTTTTAGCTAAACTGGAAACTAGTTCTTACTATCCCAGCAGTAGCTACATAGTTGCTTGAGCAGCTTTAAGAGAAAATAACGTGATTGGTAAAAATTCTGGATGGGGTTTTTTGCAAATTTTAATGTTTCAGCACCTCCTCTAACTTAAAAACCCAAAGAACCATTCTAGAAGAATATATATATGTATGTATGCCAGTCAATGTTGATAAATTTCTTGCACTGGCTGAGCATTAAAATTTGAAATTTGGCTCAAACATTTATACTATGGGGCACTGATGATGTTAAATTTTTGAACTTAATCAGACAAGGAGTAAGGTATTTATTGCCGTTTTAAAATTTAAATTTTTTTTAAAGGTATTATAAGAATTTTAAACTTAGTAGTGGTAGTATTATAGAATAAAAGTGGTAGAATAAATGTTTTTTGAATAATTACATTTTACGTCGACAGACCTAGGATTCAAGTTAAAAATAGTTCAACTATTTTAGAGATTTTGTTATATATTTACAAAATTAATTACTCTAAACAATCAAATTTATAAAAATAATTTGTCAACATAAATTCTAATTTATGTTAAATTTTGGCGGCCAGGTTCTGATAAGAACACAGCCATATCGAAAACAGTTATTATTTTAAATTCTCTTTAACATTTCTAAACGATTTAACCACTAAACACCAAATTATATCTGTGCATGAGAAAAATCTTAATTGTTCTAAGTTTTAGGCTCCCACAGAGCCTAAAGCGGGTAAGTGCGTAAGGTGGTAACCAATTTCATGTTTAGTTAACTCCCTTCTAATATAGTTAAGCAAATTTTATATATATTTTTTTTTTAACCTCCGGAATCACCGTTAAGGTATATCATCAGAGGATGAGATGAATGAATTGTAGCGTGTGTGA
>JAAAKQ030256044.1:0-10844 GCA_010016005.3 Zanna intricata | reverse complement strand
ATATATATATATATATGAAAACCGGGCGAAATCTTTAGCTAGCCGTAACTCGCTAACAAAACGTTTTCAGGCATACGATTATTTGTAACTTTTTTCTTATTTTTAGATATAGAATCCGTTTTCGAGAGATGGCCGTGCAGTTTTGATACACCCTGAAAGTTAGCGAATATAAAATAGAAGTATGAAACATGATAAATGTAAATTCTTTTTTAAATTAGACTTGGATTTAGTTACGGTATTTCTGCACTCCACTGGAGAAATAAAACAAACTTTCTTTTATCATGCCTTTGCTGTATTTTCTAACACTGGTTGTTTAGTCTGTAAAACAAAAGCTGTTCTGATCTGTGGATCATTGTTTTAGATTAATTTCTGTTTTACTTTTTTTATTATTGTTTTTTTCTTTTTGAATTGTTAAAAATTTTTTTAACGGCTGTTGATATTCGATTACGTGAATACGTTTGTGTTTTATATAGAAATTTGCTCAGTTGTTAAAAATACACTAATTAAATTACTGTTGAATGTATTAATTCTGGTGTGTTTTCTTTAAAGTTAAAAATAATGTTATTTATTTTTCTCTGCGAACTTTATAAAATATATTTCGTTTAATATTTGTTATTCACTAAACATACTAAGTTGGTGAATTTAATTATTTTATTATAAATTACTGAAATAACATGAAAAACCTCAATTATTTTTTTTAATTTCAAATGAAATTAATTTTCAGAAATATTTTGAATTTAAAATATCCTACATTGTGAACTTATCAAAGCATTCCCTGAAACTCTGGTATTTAAATCAAATACTTTCCGCGAATACGAAAATGGAATTTTTATTTAAACAACTACTCTGATGCTGATACAATTCTAGAAATAAAGAAAAACTTATCGATTAGCTGTATCTAAATTCTCTATAAATTACCTGAAGTTTAAAGTATATAAATTTCAGTAAAAATTCGCATTTATATCCAACCATTTGTTTTTCCCTTTTTTATACTTATATATAAATCACTCATCTATCCAAAAAAAACATGGAATTGAATATTAGAATATTGAATATGAAATTGAAATAAGCTGCTGCCAATATTAAAAAGTAAAAAAAAAAACTGAATATAGATAGATAGTGTAATAGATACTCTACTGAGTAAAAAAATTCTCTTCATACAAATTTTAAAGAACAGTCTTTTCATTTGTCTAATGTTTCGACGTTCATTATTTCAAATAATTATACATTTAATAATGGATTATACATTTATTCGTTTGTGTATTACCCAATAAATATTTTAATTGAAATTATGTGAAAAATATTTAATAAACGGTTTCCCCTCGTACTTTAAGTACATACTTTTGTTGAAAAAGATATGACCATACATATTTTAATACTGTGATAACAATTCTGTCATTGATTTTAAATATGTGTAACATTGTCCTTATAAAATTTGATAGTATTTATAATAAATGGTTTAACATTATTAATGCTTCATATCAACTTCACAGACAACGGAAATATTTCACTAGTAATATGGTAACGGATATGTTTTACATATATAGTAACTTAACAAGAAATATATAAAACATTTTCTATAACAATTTATAAAAAAGACAATGTTTAAAATATATATATAAAATACTTGCGCGCGTATGTGTAAATTGAAGCTTTTATCACAGAACATATAAGTAATAAGAATGTTCAGGAATTAAAAATAAAATTTTTATATTTAATTTTTAAGCAAGATTTTTATACTCGTTTAATTGTAGTGTGCTCTTATTGTGGCCTGTATGTTGTATTATTATTTTATTCTTCAAATTCATATCAAAAAACTTATGTATATAAAAATGAAATGGAAGTGCCAGTATAAAGAGCGATTTTTTTTTTTTTTTTTAATTAACCCTTAAAAAAATAAATTTCCTTAAATAGAGTATATTTGTTGTTAATAACTCTTTTGTCTGAGACTAAAAATGAGTTAAAATAAAAACGGAGTAAAAATAAAAATTATTAATTCTGCTTAAGGACACCCAAGTAATTAAAAACTAAGTTAAAAAAAGGGAAAACTAAAAAAAAATAAAATGTGGCAGCACGAAAAATTGTTTGAATAGTTGTGCAGAAAAAATATTAGATTGTAATAGGGGATAAAAAATTTACTTACTTACTAAAGCAGTAAAATTTGATAATCAACTATGTAAGGCCATCACAAGTATAGTAGTATTCAAGGAAGGAGTACTTAAGTAAAAAAAAAAGAAGAGTTTTCTTATGTCAAACATAAAATAGCAAAGGAATAAGAAAGACTAAAATACTATTTATAGTAAATAATGATTTGATAAAAAATTCGTATGGAATAACATTCTACTACACTGTTAAAAATAGCAGAATAACGTTATAAAAGATGACAATAGTGATTTTTTAAATTAAATTTGTGTAATGAACCCAGAAAATTAAAAATTGGAGGAGAAATAATAAAAATTCAAAGGTTTTTAAAGAAACTGGATTAGATAGAACTTGATAATTTTCTTATGAAATTAACAATCAGTTAATAAACAAACAATCATTATTATCAGACGTATGTAAAATTTGAAAAGAAATCTAAATAAGTAAATATTAAGGAGATTATTTAAGCCGTTAAATATTTCTTTCCTAATATTTAGGAAATCAACTATTATTGGAGTTAGTTGATAGTCTTTCCTAATAGTTCTTACATATTCCAACGGAATCTGTTCAACTAGTGAACAATAAGTAATCCCTACAGATAGTGAGTAATCCCTACAGGTAGGGATAGTAATCCCTACAGATATGACATGTAAATGAGGTGTAGTGTACTCATGAAGTAGTGTGTACTCAGGCCGACCGATGTTAAAACGTGTGGGTAAGTGAACTCTCTCTACTAACGTACAAAAGTATCCACTGTCTAGTATTTAAATCCGTATAAAAGAAACTAACTTTTTACTAGGATTTGAACCTTAGAACTTTCAACTTCGAAAATCAGTTGTTAAACAACCGATTGCATGTTAGAAATGTAGGAAGCACTGAAGAAAGACATACGTGACTGAGAGTTTTTTTCCACATATATTCATTAGTTACTACTCTCTTACCTATTAATTTCAATTTAGTTGAGTTATGTTGCACTCTCTACGACGACTTCCGTGGAATGGGCCACGTTTTCTATTAAAGTGTTAAGTTGATTAAAGGGATGAGCAAGGCAGACGGTATTAAATTGATGATACAAGAATGGCAGGAACTTTGGACTGCATCTACCAAAGGAATTTTGGATAAGAGGCTCATTCTGAAACTCAGACCGCCTGGCTGGAGAGGAAGCATGTGTGCGTAGGATACTATTTGGCGTAGCTCCTCTCTGGTCACGGAGGATTTAGAGTATATCTTCATCAATTTGGCAGATGTGAATTCTTAGAATGTTCATATTGTGAAATGAGGACACTGTGCCCGCACGTTCTTCGACTGCCCTAGATGGGGTTACAGAAGAGACAGCTTAACCTTCAGGATATAACACCGGATAATATAATAAACTAAATGTTGGGAAGCCGAGATGCACGGCTACAGATTGAGTCGTTTGGAACAGATACACATATCTTTGTAATATCATTTGTGAATGGAGCAACATAGAGTGGAAAAAAAAAATTATTGTGGAAAAGACCCGAACCGGTGGGGGTGTCCGTACTTGTATGTGTATTCCCCAATTAAGTGGGCAATGAGAAGGTAAGACCAAGATCCGTTGGAAGGAGTATGGAGTGAGGTCTGGGAATGGTACAGCAAGATCCGGTTTACCTCACTCCCAATGTTAGAGGCAGGCACGAAAAGAGCCAAACCCGGCGGGCCGATCTGCCATGCCGGACGTAAAACCGGTAGGCGGAGACAAGAGACCCCCCCCCCTCCTGGATTGCGTAATACTTGAATGTACGTCCGACCCAGGGGACCTGTATTAAAAAAAAAAATATTACTTGTTAAGTATTACTTACAAGTTAATATAACTACTTGTAATTATTGCAAGTTATACCTGTAAGTATTTTCTAATTAGAAAATACATAATAAAAACCATAATCTCGAAATTTATTTTGGTCAAACATGTCAATTCAGCTTTACAATTAGGAACATAATTTTATTTTAAAAATATGTAGTTAAATTTTTAAACAAGTTACGAAAACTTTAATGTACAGTTCATATGCAACCTGTACTGTATAGACCATCATGTAAATAGCTTGCGGACTAGTTATTGACGTATTTTACATGTTCGTTTTGTTTAGAGAGCTGTTTGTTTTACGCTCACGCCCTGTTGTTCCGTTCTGCTGAGCACATTTAATACGGGTATATTTAAGTAAGGACTCTGAAATCAACTTAGTAATTATAAAACTAAATAATTTTCAAACGATACGATACATAAAAATTTCACTTATTTTAAAATTTTTGTAAATGATTTTTGGTACATATTCAGGTAGATTTTTAAAGGAATGTTTTTTAAGTAACATGTTTATCTTTTATCAAATATGTTTTACCTTTTTTTCGTAAAGGTATTGATACCAAGAACGTTTATGTTGCTTAACAGTATAGTTTTTTGTTAAGTGAATATTCAAGTTTAATTAGTTTCAGGGAAATCTTAATAACTTATTCATTTTTTCATGGTAACCTACAGAAACCTCGGCTGAATATTATATTTGTACATAAATTAAGTTTTTAAATGTGCAGACCTTCACCACACTCATTAAATGTTCAACGAAGTATGTTTAACAAGTTATGACAATTTGTTTAATAAAAAGTAGAATAAATGTTATTATTAATTTGATGTGGTTCTTCTCTTGTACCCCTTCAAAATTAAGGGGATGATGTTTTTATTCCATTTATTCTATTTTTTTTTATATGTATTTTTCTCTAGTTTTAAATGATTTATAAAATTATCACGATTTTTTAATATTTTTGTAGAAAAATAACTATTTTTGCTTCCGTAATTATTTATCCACACCAGCAGTTGGATAAATTGCATTCATGTTAATCTTATATATTGTAGGGAGACCATATCTTAAGACTTCTGAAAAGTTTTACATTAGTTAGCGATCATTGTGTTTTTTTTTTTTTCAGTAAAATTACATGTAAAGTAATACGATCTTCTAGGCTTTAGTGATCTGTTGTTATGTGCGATTTGTCATTAAGCGGATAAAGTAGCCCCAGTCCACACAGACTGTCGGTCCTCTTCACAAAGACAACATTAATCAATATCTTGACAAGGAGCTTGGAGCATAGAAATTGGAAACATTAATTAAGATGAGATGGAATAGGGCCACGTACAGACAAATTGATGAACTTAAGGATATGGCCGAGATTACTACTGAGGATCCAGTCTTTGTTGTAGAGCTTAGTAGTTCAGAAGGTGTCCAAGATCGAGAGGAGGGTACCCATTGTTAAAAGATCAGCACAAGAAGGCAAATTGAGATCACGGCAACTTCAAACCTGAGATTGTAGTAATACTGGTGGACGAGGTTGAGGACACCGCGCCCACAAGTTACGTCATTGTGACAGACTCTAAACTGGAGCTCAGCACTATCATAACTGAACTGAAGAAATGCATGGGTAGGTTCTATCAATAGTAAGTTCTATCATAGTAAGGACCTCGTATTATGTTCTGGTGATAACGCCATCACTACAACTGTGAAAAAGCTGGCAGAATATGCAGGTGGTAGGCGCATGGGTAGGAGGACTAAATTTCTTTCTTATGGTGACAGATCGCGCTCTGCATCAGCTGACAAACCGATAGGACCCCCTACCAAGACCATAGAAATACAGGCACAGGGAAAGAATTTCTTTTAAGTTCTCAAGTGTGTTAAAGAAGATGTTAATGGCGAGGTACCTAACATATTGTCAGTCAGAAAAGGTCAATCTGGTGAAGTCCTCGTCAGAATTAGAATAAGGCGGAGACGTGAAGAACTTCCAAAAGAAAGTTGCGGAGACTGTGGCAAAAGTAAAGATATAGATGCACTGTCTACTTCGGCTGACTTCTCTGCCGCACTCAGTCCGGAGACAGGATTGACAGAAGATCAGCTGACCAGCATCACTATAAGGGATGCTTACTGCAGCACCAAAACAGCTACCGTGCTACTGCCGGCAGATGTTGCAAACACTATCTGTAAACGAGAAAGAATAAAGGTCGGCTATTAACTGCAGAATAATCCTGCTCAGTTGGATGAAAGGTGCTTCTGGTGTTGGGCTCAAGGGCACACAGCCAACAGGTGAGAGGGCCCAGACAGAAGCCGGGCATGTTTTTCGTGTAGCAAGGAGGACTATTTTCTAATAGATTGCCCTGAACGCAGATATAAGAAACGTCACGGTGCCGTAGGTTTGGACGTGCCAATTTCTCATAAAGGTTAGAATACTTTTGACGAATGCCAACAGAAGCAATCTATCACTTGATTTAACAGCTGAAATTTCTAGAGTTCAGAGGGCTGATTTCGTGGTGTATCTGAACCAAACAAAAACACGGCGTTAAGGAACGGAGGGTGCCTGGAAAACAGCGGTGGTGTCACCATAAAGACCCCAAAGTAAATCTGGTTACTTTGGTTAGTCTTTTGCTACAGTGAAGATAGCATAATGACTATAGAACTAGACAATGCAATGA
Source organism: Zanna intricata (assembly GCA_010016005.3). NCBI lineage: Eukaryota > Metazoa > Arthropoda > Insecta > Hemiptera > Fulgoridae > Zanna > Zanna intricata. The sequence continues at coordinate 4,234 of JAAAKQ030256044.1, read as the reverse complement.
TTTTTGGTGTGTACATATACCCAAATTGCAGCTTGGACGCCTTTTTGGCACATATTGAGAACCTACACGTATGGTCTCCATTGCAAATAAGATATGTTTAATTTTGGGCGATTTCAACGCAAAATCTGTCGCTACTGGTAGTTATTTCAACAACAGAAGAGATGACATACTGACCGAATTCATGTCGACGAACAGACTCATTTGTCTGAATAATAACCTATGCGGCTAGAGGACACTTCTGTATTGGACCTAGCTATACTGAAACAACACGATTGGCCACGACCGTCGATTTATCCTTCTAGAACCTATATTGGTTTTCGTGCAATCCATTACTGCTCTTCAGTTCTTCCATAATACGTACGGCGATTGCCTGTTGCCGTCCATTGCCTTGGCAGTATTGTTTAATAGACAGAGGGACCTGACATCCGTGCTGGGTCCAGCAGCAGCACGTTTGGGAATGAAAACAATTCGCGATTCTTTCCAGCAGCGTGGGAAGATCCCAGTCACCAGCTGATCATTAAAAGATTAAGAACCTCTCCAGGTATTTTACAGGAAACCTTTTAATACGGTGGCTGGGATTCCGTCACTACTTGTACTCTCCCGTACTACTTGTATTTCTTAAGCAGTTGATGGAGTTCGTAATCTCTGTATAGAGGAAGGAGACAGCCCTCTGCGGAATCGTAGTTCGTCCCTTGCTGGGATGGGCTGCAATGATGAGGAACGGGGACTCCCTGACCCCAGTGGCTGGGGGGTTTGGGTTAAACAATCAGAAGGAGAAGCCGAGAAGATGGATTGTCTCCTGCAGAGTCGCTATACGTCAACTATTTTGGGTCGCGCGGTGATGATGAAGCACGGGGATTCCTATCCTGCCGGCGGGAAAAATCCACGCACACAATTACACATAGAAAAATAATAACACTAACATAAACACGTACATGCACACAAACACCTACACTTACACAAAAAAAGTGTGTGGATGTGTGCATCTGTTGGAGTAAGCGAATGATTGGGTGTACTATTTGGTTTACTTGTTGCAGGTGTCATGAGATAGACTTACCGAAGGTAAGTACAAGAAGCTCCGAGGATCATTTGGAATAATCCCCCCCAGGCTGCATTATGCTTAATTGCGGGTTCGGTCTCGGGGCGGAGAAGAAGTCCGGTGAGGGTGGTTTAGTTGGTATGGGGCAAGCTATATTATGCCTAACAACATCTTGGCAAAGACTGAGAACGTACTTGGCCGGAGCCCGACCTCCCCGTGGTGGCGTGCGTAAATGGAATTTCTTCATCTCCGGAGAAAAAAAAAAGGCTAGCCGTAGGCGGGCTGTATGTCCGGTTGTAGGTCAGCCCGCCGAATCTAGATCTTTTATTATTGTCTGCCTCTAACATTATGAGTGGGGGGGGATCCGGGTCTCGATTTTTCATTTCCCTTGCCCACTCGAATGGGGACCGCCCGTACGGATATGAGCTCCCCATCGGTTCGGCTCTTTTTCCTCAGTCTCGATTTTTTTTTTATATCGTTCAATTACGAAATTCTTCTTTCTTCTGCAAGATGGTAGTTACTAACTGTGCTACGTTGTTTCATGCTTGTTGACTGTTCACCATATGTGGCACGTTAATTAGAGTGTACGAATTTATTTACATTACTCATTTATTGTATTATCTCGTTCTGTATAATATTAATTTCAAACAGTGAAACTTATTAACTTTTCTATACGTCTGTTAATACACAGCATACACTGACAGACGAAATTCATACATTTTTTAATTTAACATTAACTGTAATCAATTTTTAAAACGAATATTTGTGATTATGGATTTTGCTATAAATTTCGAATGATTGTCGTCTATCTTTGTCAGAGGTCTCTCGGCTTGCAAATGATGCAGACGTTCTAAAACCTAATGATTACAAAACAAGAATTTTCGTTATGAAACAAAGTGTGAATAAGAAACAATTATGGTAAAAGGTAATGATCAACGTCTATATTATCTTGCTTTCGAACGCTTGTTATGTGATAAAATTTCTGTAATCGTTTCAATGTTTTGATTTTGAATGTATAGTTTAAAATTTTCTGTTCGTTTCAGAAACAAGGTTACCGGTTGTTTAGCTAAAGCTTTCTTAATATTTTATGTGTTACATTAAACAATAAACACTTTCCCATTTTATTTAGTAAAGAGCACTTAGGCACCGATTAACAACTGCTAGGATACAGAGATCGATTCAGGGATGATAAAACTAGAAATAACGGCTGAGAATTAGAAACAGAAAATATTAGTAAACCCTAAAAGAAACGAAGTGAGGAATAGTAATTGAGTGAAAGAGAACGATTGAAAAATGAAAAAAAGGAACGGAAGGATTCAGCGAGAGAGGAAATTGGGTTTAAAAAATGGAATTGAATCAAAGCACTACCTCCTCCGTACTCCTGAAATCAGTAAACTTGTCCCACGACCCTCGTTCCCTCTTAACTCTCACCTATAACACACCAACCGTGGTATTGGTAGAGTCACCCCCTCTGCTAATTCCAGTCCAACGTTTTCTATCCTATTTCTTCTCTGTTTTTACCTTTGAATTCGTATTTAATTCAGTAAAGTTTTGGGTCGTGTTCACAATTTATAATTTTGAAGGTATTCCTTAATTATAAGAATAATAAAAATATTATTAAAATATGCAATAAACTTAGTTAAACTTAGTATTCGTTCATCTGTTATAACTGATATTTTATAGTTTAAAACTAATTACGTTTAACATTAAACTAAACGTTTAATGATAAGGAATGTCTGTCATAAACCGAATCAAGTTTTTTTTTCCAATTAACCAACCGTTTATAACTTTTAAATGTATATTATATCACAAAAAAAGAGTAGTATTATTAACAAACGTGAAATTATGTAATTATCTTAACAAAAATAATATCGAAAGATATAAGTGAATTACAATAAAAAGATATACAAAACTCCAACAAAATGTAAATACACAAAATATTGGAACACATACATACATACATAGTGATTGGCTTACAGTTGCAAACAAATAAATTATCTGACTGACATTCTTATTTTTTATAAATTTAAATATAATGAAAGAATTAATAACGAAAGTAGAAGAATGAAATAATTCAGACATGTTTTTTTTCTTTTTTTTAGGAATAAATTCAGTTAAATATTTATAAGATAAAAATTAACAATGAAAAAGTCTTGCCGATTGTATTGCATAGAAAATTTACAACTAATTGTTTCATTCTATACCTTGGAATCCATTGTTTTTTTGTAATCTAGTCAGGAATTAATGAAATGGGGGGGGCGAGTAACATGAAGAAAAAAAACTTCTGAAATATTAACAAAATTCTGATTTCTTTATTTCATTAAATTCTGTTAAATTATTACGTAACAAAAACAAATTAGGAATTTTATTTAATTTCTTTTATCTCCAATTAGTCAAGTTTTAAATGTGTCTTATAGCTTTAGCCATTAAGTTTGTTGCTGCAATTGTGTAGATAAAACCATAATTCTGGGATCTCCTTGGATGTAAATCATCCAGCTATGTATAAATTTAAAAACAAACTACCAACTCTACGATCAAAGAATATGCGGCCGGAAACTATTAAAATAATGTTTCATATGGAGATGATATATATAAGATAGTGTAATTACGTATTGAAAAAATATAACACACCATGTTACACTGCGTAATATAAATGAAATGGTTGTCGATGACTGTTGTAAATGAAATAAATTTTGTTTTCTATTAGGCATCTGTTTTTGAAGCCAATAGACGACTCTATTCGAAATAATTAAGATAATAATAAAAAATTAGCTTTGTTACTTCAATCAGATTAATTTTAATTTTTTCTAATTCGGTGTTAGTTATTAAATTCATTACAAGAAAAATAACGAACAGAATTCCAGCGTTTAATTTATTTCTAATTATTTAAAAAATAAACAGAAAACCTGCAAAATCATCCGTAGTCTTGGGGTGGAATAGTTTGAAGGGAAAAATAAGCTTTTAATCTCGGTATTCATTTGTTTTCGTTTGCTAGTAATTATTGTGGCTTTTGGGCTTATAATTTTTTGACTTTTGTATTTTTTGACTTGATCGTATAACAAAACTAATTTTATAATAATGAAAACCAGTTCAGGAAAAGGTCCACCTTTTCCACTGATCTAGTGGTTAACTCGACATCGCAAATCAGCTGATTTCGAAGTCGAGAGTTCTAAGGTTCAAATCCTAGTAAAGGTA
>JAAAKQ030256011.1:0-10846 GCA_010016005.3 Zanna intricata | reverse complement strand
AAAAAAAAAAAAACAATAAAGTTAATAAAAGAAATAAATACCATCTTCGCTTCTTATTTTTTAATTTAATTACGTTATTACATGTATTATTCGTCAATGTTTAGAAAGCCCAGTTGACGATCAAGGTGGGGATGGACTGTCAGACCGGCGAATGGCTACTTTCCATTTATGACGTTACATAATCTTCTCATTGTAATATTAGCAGTGCATGCTGAACTTTAATTGCTAATAAAATACTTTTTATGCTGCATAGTAAACCTTTTTTAAAATTATTTTTTAAGGTCTAGGTTAATTTAAAAGATTCTTATGTAAAGTAGAAATATTTTTATATAAACGTTAAAAATGTACAATTTAAATTCGCCGAGTAACATATTAAATAATAAATGTACTCAAGATTTTTTAATTTATATTTATTTTATCTATTGTTTGTAAAGATGTAAGCGACAACACGTTTTCTGATCAACTAAACGAAGGAAAGGCAGTAAAAGAATAATGGATATATGTAGAACGTAAGGAGACATAATTGTTTTTACTCTGCTACTGTATATTATTCTGACTAAAACAGAGAAATAAATTAATTTTATTTCAAAATCAGTCAAAATAATGAATACAATAATATTTTTTTACCCACCGTGTTGTAAACTCGTCGTAAATTGTTGATTTCGAAGTCGAGATGTCTCAAGTTGAAACCCATAATAAAGGCGTTTGGGATTAGGAATTATCCTAATAAAGACTTTATTCGGATTTGAATACTAGATCGTTGACACAGGTGTTTTCTTTGGTGGTTAGGTCTCAGGAGTAGTCGACCTGAGTTCAGATCAAAATTGTTCAAGATTACAAATTTACCGGTACAGTTACATTACCCTGTAATCGCTAATGACTTTTACTATTGATGTGACTATAAATAAAAGTATTAAAAAATAGATATTTTATAACAACAACAAAAAATTTATTTTATAATTAAAAGAAAAGGCTAAAAGAAAGCATGATTATATATATATATATATAGCTTTTCGTAACAGCGACTAGGGAAATAATATTTTTTTAAATACCTATAATTGCAACCACGTTCTGTAAAATACACATAAAATTATGACGATCAAGTCAAATAAATAGTTATAAAAATCTCTTTAAATCATAAAAAATCAATTCACGATAAAATCATGTAATATTCTAAATTGTACAACTTTTGCCTCATTAACATACATGCTATAAAAAAAAAACTTTTTTTTATTTTTATACAGCTGACTGATGAAATTTAGTTTTTGATTACACCTAATGATGGTAAAAATAAAAGTGATGACAGAAATGTATCAATGCGTTAATACCGAGAATGGAAAAAGTAAATTTTAATTCTGTTAAAATGGCAAAACATTTTTTGATTAATCATACATAAAATGTTAACTAAAACTTGCATCTTTAAAATAAAAATCAGTAATAAAATTCTGATCGGTCGCTATCGTATACTATATTCAGTTCAATTAAAAAGAAAAAAAAAAAGATTTAACGAACCAGTTGAACTGGATAATAATTAAAAAGTTTAACTGCTCAAAAAGGATCTAACTTTCATTTTTGAAGTCAGAGTTTTATTTAAGTTCACGCGACTTAAAAGTGTAAATATATACTTAGTTTGTTATCTTTGAAATGGATAATAAAAATAAAAAAAAGATCTGACCTCATTTAAAAAAATAAATAAATGAATAAATAAAACAAACAACATGTTTCCACGCGATAATTAAGCGCAACTGTTAGCAACTGATTTTTTCATTACATTTACTAAAAAGAAATCTGTGTATTTCTTTGAATAAAATACATAAATTTATAAAATTCAATGTTAAACGTATGTAATAATTCAGTTATGAATTATTTTAATATAATAACTGATTGTTATGTATTATTTCTCAATAAACGGGGCTAATTATTCGAGTAGTTATACAGGAACGTCTTTCACTTGTGAAATTCGAAAAAAAAATTCCTACTACTATATGCTAAATATGTACAATCTCATTACTTTCTAAATTTACCAATATAATTAATTATACTCGATATTAATCTAATATCTTTATTCCAATTAAGTTAAAAAAGAATAATTGTTATAAATGAAAAAAATAATATTTAAAAGTAAAAGAAAAAAAAATTATTTTATTTTTTACGTTAAAAATGTTAATACACTGTTGATACATAGTTTTTTTCTCCGCCTATGGGAACTGTTTATATCGAAAGAAAATTGGAAAGATTTGGTAATCAAACAGATGTTAAATGAGGAATAAGTTATAAGTTATAAAATGTACAAGATGCTCACAGGGACGTGGACGATGGAAGAAATAAAGTTAATACCAACACATAAAATACTAACAAGAATGAAAGATTTTAAAATAAATAAAATACGAGGTTTGTTCACAAAATAACCGAAATTTATTTTTTCAATCTTTATTATTCATTTTACAAATTACTGGTCTTGTCCAAATTACTTTAAAGTACTCCGCTCCTCAATTCACACACTTTTCCCAGCGGTGTTTCTACTTCGCGAAGCAATCCTGGATAGATTCATTTGAAATTGCCTTAAAGGTCTGTAATGAACTTGCTTTATTGTCAACAATAGTCTCAAAACGGCGTCCTTTCATTACTGATTATAGATGTGTGGAAATAAGAAAAAATCAAAATGAGCAGGTCTGGTGAGTAGGGAGGCTGAAGGAGGACAATCATCGGATTTTTGGCACAAAACTGACGAATTGATCATATGCTGAGCGTGCGGGCACATTGTCGTGGTGAAGGAACAATGAAAATGAGTTATCTTGCCACAACTCTGTTCTCTTTTTGCGGATTTTTTCACGTAACGATTGTAAAATTTTTTGACAGTACGCACAGAGTTCATTGTTTCATCTCGAGGCAAGAACTTAAAATGCACAATTCCATTAAAATCGAAAAAACAGAGAGAATAATTTTTCATGTTGGATCGAGACTGATGTGCTTTCTTGGGGCGTGAAGATACTTTGCCATTCCGTTGTGATAATTGAAGTTTTGTCTCGATGAGTTTTGTATAACCTCAACTTTCGTTTCCCGTTTATGACCCTTAGCATGAATGTCTCATCCATCATCGGCTTGTTCAAGTAACAGTCGACAACCATCCACTCGATGTAATTTTTGCTGTTCAGTCATCAAACGAGGAACAAACTTTGCTGCAACTCGATGCCCGTTGAATTTTTCAGACAAAATGTTAGGGCATGACCCAATCGAGATGCTAACATCTTTTACAAGTTCTCTGACAGTTAATCGGCGATTTGCACGCACCCCAGCTGGTTGATTTTGTGAACGCGGGTATCATCAGTTGAAGTCGAAGGCCTTCCTAGTCGAGGTCATCTTCAATAACTGAGACCACTTTGAAATCGTGAAAACACAATTCGTAACATTGCGTACGACCCTGAGCATTATTTCTGTAAGCTTATTTCAAAAGTTGAAACGTTTCTGTAGAGGTTTTCCCCACTTTTACGCAAAATTGTACATTGTATCGTTGCTTCAAAAAATCGCACATTACAAGAAACGCTACTAACACTTAAACACGTTGCATTCAAATAACAATAAAACGAAAACTAAACACGATATCAACAAACCCAAAGTATTTGGTTACAAAGGAGGTTATGCGGATCACAATGCTGCCAACTGCACGTCACTAAATATCTCCTTTGGGATAAATTCGCATAATTAAAAATGTTCGGTTATTTTCTCAGCAGAACTCAAACAGCATAACCGTAAAATTTCCATTGTATTTTATTAATGTTATTTATATACGTTTAGCATTTCTAAAACCTCATACCCGCTTTGTTAAACGTTTTAATGTTGTTACCGACGGATTTGGTCCAAAAATCGAAAAGACATCGTAAAACGAACGAATATTATGCATACACTATATTATATATCAGTCTCTTTTGATTTAAGCAAAGAAAGTTGAGATCATCAACATAAAGATTCGGTTTGCATTAGTTAAAGAAATTTATGATCCTCTAAATTGCCATTACTTATGCAAAACTGGGTTTAAAATCTATATATAAGCTAAAATTTTCCCATCTTCGTAAAAAAATAAGCAAGAAATAAAAGAATAAAATTCAAAGGATAGTTCAAAAAATAGTTCCAGACGACCACTACTGACGTCTACCTACAGCTACAGTCAGATAGCAAATTTATATACATATGTATTTGTACGTACACGTTTGTTAAAGCAAAGGTTTACAAATGGGAGTGATAGCATGCCTGCTCGTTACGTTAAACGTTTCATCTTAATGACCGAGTTTAAATCTTGCCATTATTTAGATAACGGAATTATAAATGTTCCTTCATGTAATTTCCACCCGAAAAGTTAAATCTGATCATTTTAAAACAGTTGGAAAGTTTGTTTTTTTTTTTTTTTTTAAATAAATCGAAGAACTAACTTGTTGGAAAATTCTCTACAAAAGTTCAGATGGGATAACGTAATGATTTAACAAATCTAAATAACTTAAATCATCCATCATAAAACTATAATCACAAATGACAATAGAAGGAAAGAAAACAGAATTTTTTTTAAATTAAGATTTATATTTTAAGGTTAATATTGTAAGAAAATAAAATTTGTCATTTACGACATAATGTTTGTGATTTGTTTTGATATCTAAGTGAAATGTTACTCAAATTAATCGTGAAATAAAATACTTACAGCCAATTAAAAGTCTAAAATCTCTCCGTGAAACACTTTAAAAGTTGACAGACTGATATTCCAGAGGTACTCGGATCGATTCGCAAATAGAGATATTTTTGTATCATTTATTATTTGGCAAATTTTGTCATCACAGAAAATCACTGGAAAAAACGTTGTCATAAATTTGGTCTAGTGTTTGTAATATAAGGATTACTTAGTATTTTTAGTTTTTGGGTTATTCACCAAACACTAAAAACCGTACGCGTTTCGTTCCACACACGTACACCGCTGAAGCGACAGCAACGAGTTTTTCACGCACATTTTTTTTTTGAACCTCCGGAACCATAATTAAGTATATCTTAAGTATTTAAGATGAATGAAATGTAGTGTGTGTAAAAAATTCCATGACTGACCGGGATTAAAACCCGGGACCACCTAATGAAAAAACGCACATGACTTGCTGGAAATTATTGAAACACAGCTGAATTTTCTTGAATCCATTATTACGGGTGACGAAACTTGGTGTTTCCCATACGATCCTGAAATGAAACGCCAAAGTGTTAAGTGGGTCGGCAAAAATTCGCTGCAACCAAAAAAAATTGCGTTTTCAAAAATCAAAAATAAAGTCAAAGGTGGTTTTTTTTTACTCCAAAGGCATCGTCTACAAAGAATTTGTTCCTCCAGGAACTACTGTGAATGCTTCATTCTACCGACAAGTGCTGAATCGCCTTTGCAAAAGAATTTCATGTGTTAGACTCGAGTTGTGGAGAGATCGTTATTTTTTTCTCTTGCACGATAACGCACTAGCGCATCCCGGGGCGATTAACACTCAATTTTTGGCCAAAAAAAAATTATTCCTGCGCTCAGCCCTCCACCCTACTAGCCTGATTGAAGCCCCCATGAAACTACTTCCTGTTCCCCAAATTAATGATGGATTTGAAAGGGGACAATTTGCCGTCGATAGACGAAATACAAGAAGCCTTGACAAAGAAGTTAAACAGTATTTAGAAAGAGGAGTTTTTGAAAGGCATGAAAAGACTGAAAGATCATGTCAACATATTTATTATCTAATAGAGGCTAGTTTGAATAAAAAAGTTGTTGAAAAAAATTTTTCGTAATTTTTTTGCGTCTTTTAAAGTTTTAAGTTAAAAATACGGATGAGAGATAATTTAATTTTTTTTTCTTTACGTTATGAAAAAAAACGAGAGCTCATTACAAGATACAAATATGTAAAAGGATTACAAATATGTAATAAAACGTCAGGAATATTTAAAAAAATATTTCAGGCTGACAATTTTTTCAAAGAAGAAAAAAGGGAAGACTCTTTCTTTAAATATATTCTTGGCTCTGGAAGATCGGAAAAAGTAAATAAGTTAATAAAAAAAAAAAAAAAAAAAAATGGGAGTCGTAAAGAAAAATATTATCTTAATCCATTGTAAACTGTAGATCACAATCTCAAGTTTTTTTTTCAAGGATGTAAATCTACTATAAAATTAAACAATAATTTTTTGCAACAATCGTTAAAATTACACGTTCAATGAATACATAAAAAGTAAAGATACGTCAAAGTGTATGAATAATAATAGGATATGTAATGTGTTTTCGTTATAAATCAAGGATTTCGTTACGAGTAAAAAATAATAAAATGTAAAAATTTAAATCGCTTACTTTACACAATTATCATTATAAAAAATTTCTATTAATTACTGTAGTCAATAACAACAAGCTGGATAGAAAAATGTAATAAAACAATGGAAACTTAAAAAAAAAAAAAAAAAAAAAATGTTTAACCCTGACTATACAAAAGAGAGAGAACAAGGACATATAATAAAAGTACATGATTTATACATGTTCTATCATTTACAGGAAGGACTGATAACAAATAACTGTACAATAACGGAGCATATGTAACGTTTAGAAAAGAATTTTTTTAAATGTTCGATTTCAAAACCGATAAAAAATTAATGACTGTCGTATCAAGTGCAAAAAAAAAAGAAAAAAAATATAATTGTATCAAAAATCTCTTTCCACTTTTTGGGTTTTGGAAATAAGAATGTTAAGAAACGTCGGCAAAAGTAATACATTTTGTTCGTGTACGCGTAACCTGTTTTATTTGGATTATAACTCAACATTAGCTGGACCAAATCCTTCAAATTTGATGCTCTCTTTTTCTGTTTTAGCCTCCGGAACTACTGTAAGGTATTACTTCAGACGAAGAATGAGGATTATATGTAGGAATGTGAATGAAGTGTAGTCTTGTACAATCTCAGGTCGACCACTCCTGAAAAATATGGTTAATTGAAACCCGACCACCAAACAACACCAGTATCCACAATCTACATAGTATTCAAATTCGTGTAAAAATAACGACCTTTATGAGGATTTGAACCTTAGAACTCTCGACTTCGAAATCAGCTGATTTGCGATGTCGCGTTAACCACTAGACGAGCCCGGTGGGCTTCAAATTTGATACTGTAACCTTTATACATGCTCGTAAAAGATGGTCGCTACTAACGTTTGGATCGGTGATCTCATCTCAAATAGTTCGCAAATAGTAAGGTAAAGAATTATATATTTAGCCATATAATGATAAAAGTTCAGCAAAAATTTTACAGACTTTTTTTTTTTATTATAAATACATTACATATTTATTACAGATATTAAAAAGAAAAAAAATACCAACTTAATAAAATCTATTTATACAAATTGTTTTTAAAATTTTAGTTTGGAGGATTAGCTACAGCCAATACTTTATTTTTAGGTTATTACGAAGCGATACGTTTCTATATTTGAAAAAAAAAATTTACAACAAATTTCAGAATAGATCAAATCATGTTTACAATTAAAACCAAGTGTTTACTTATTGAAATAGAAAGGTTACTATATCGAAGTAAAATTTACTTTTGATGATTTACAATGAAACTTTCATATGCTAATAAGCAAGGATTTAATTACAAACATAATGAGAAATGACGCGATTATTTTTTTTTTTAAATCAATTTTTAAAATACACTCCTTTTCATCAAAGAATTATAAATCTAAATACAAAAATTCCTAAAAAAAAAAAAACATGTTTCATTATTCTTTTTATTTTAACAAACATATTTCTCTTTGATCAATAGGAACGAACATTCCATTAAAGTTATTAAATGTTACAATTTGCACGATAAAGGAGATATTTTTAATTTATAATATGAAAGGCGATGCTACGTAAATATCAATTTTATACGGTTACAATGAATAACGGATGTGAGCATTACGATAAGATAGATACGAAACGATAAAATATTTAACATAACATCGGAAATATTCGAGTAACGACTATGTACGAACGGACAAAAGTCAATCGAATGACGATAACACCTGTAGCCTACAAGGCACATTGGATCAGCCGATTTTATAATTTAACGATCCGCCGTACCCTGTTTCACCGAGCCGTTATATTTTACTTCCCCTTCCATCATTGAATCTTTTTTTTCACGAGACTAGTAAATATTTTTCTGACATAATATGACTGTAAAAGTTAAAATTATACTTCAATTTAATTTTTCATTCTTTTACTGACTGTTCAAAATAGAAATTAAAACAAAAAAAGTGGTCTAAACAAAAAAAAAAAACCATCAAGGTTTATTGTAGTAAAAAAAAAAATGTTATTTAAAAAATATATTTACTTTAACATACATCCTAAGAAAAATTAATTTTTTTACGTCAAATAAATTAAAGGTAGAAGGCCGGCTATAAAGGTAGACATAAATAAGAGAATTTCGTAATTTATAGACACTAAAACAGTTAAGCCTTGGCACTACAACAGTTAAGACGTATCATGCGATGAATAAACAAGAAATGACGAATAAGATTATAGGAAGCTAAATAACAAGAAAAATTGACTTTAGTATATTTGCAGATCATACATAATACGTGACGATTTATCAGTCAAGAAACTATAATATAAAAAAACAAACATTGAACCGCTTCAAGATCCTATTTAGGCAATGGCAATCCGGTTTGGCTGCAAATAATCAAGCCTTTATTCTAACTACGATCAGAACAGCACATTACTGATGGAGAATTGGGAAGTTAAACTGGCTTAAAAATAATACACTCTCAACGAAAATTTCTTTTCATCCAGAAATTAAACAGCTACAAAAAAAAACAACACATTTTTCTATCAATAAATAAATGGACGGCGGCATATGTGACAGAAATCAACTTTAACTATGAACCGTTTACTCAAAAGGATAAAGAGTTTATTAATAAGTTCATGTTGGCGAGGAGCATTCATCCGATATCAATTTTTAATCCTTTCATTCTTATTTCTGGTTCCCTCTTGGTTTCTTTCAACTCTTTTTCATTAAATTTTGTAAAATATATTAGATAAAATACACGTAACACTAAGCAAAAAGATGTACTGATGATTTTACATTAAGCTACATAATTTTTATTTTAAAAAGTTTTTGTAATAAAACGACGAACTAGATATTTGTACTGAAAGTAGTATCAGTGATAAAATTAAGATAAAAATCTTATTACCATTAACAGAGCGAGTCTAGAAAACAAAAAATCATTTACAAAGAAAACATTACATAATTTATTAAGAAAACGGATATCATTAAAGTTACATATGAAAACAGGGATATTTAGTAAAGTTTTATTAAAAAAGTTAAGCTAATGTTTACCGACTTAGAAATAATAATAATAAAAAAATAAAAAAACAGACAAACAGATAAAAATAAACTGAGAAACATTTCCATTTAGTAAAACTGGTAAAAAAAAATACAAACCCGAATCTTTTAAAGTTCAAATTTCAACTTCTTATTTTTAAAAAAAATATGAATAAACAATTTTAGGCATTCAGTGTTTTGTCTGACCCTTGGCTATACCAATTCTTTGGAATTTCTCTGGGAGGTTTTATGGGTGGTTTGCCATTGACTTACCAATGTGGTTAATTGAAACCCAACCGCCAAAAAACACCGGTATCCATAGTCAAGTATTCAAATCCATATAAATGCAACTGCCTATACAAGGCACTGCAACCTTAGAACTCTCGACTTCGAAAACCAGCTGATTTTGTGATGACGAGTTTAACCACTACACTAAACTCATGCAGAATAGTCTAATGATTAAACCAGCGGTTTTAGTTTTTAATGACTGAAAAAAAAAAAAAAACAAACTCCTTATTCTTAGAAATAAAGGTGATAATACAGTTGTAGGACTTTCCGGACACGCGGCTTTTTTTATGCACGGCTTACACACACAATCTATTTTAAAATATTTTTTTTTATATTTAAATATGATATTTTTTGTTTATTTAATTCAATGATTCTAACTGAAGCGCACGCGCATATACAGTATTTCATTCGTTTGGTTGTGGCGGTACTAGCGGCAATTTTAAATAGACTATTCATTTATTTAATTCTACCGCTCACCTGTGACATCACAACATAGCACCCGACTAAGCAGCTGTACTTCAGTACTACATTAGTGCTCCTTGTGGTGAGAAGGGGTAAAATAATGACGTGTTATACCAAATTAGCCACTAGTTTCTATAGAGCAGTTTTTGGAGTGGGAGTGCTATTTGTCAAAAACGTTTTTTAGAAATAATGTTTTTTTAATTGTTAAAAAATGTACCTAAGAAAAATAAGATTTAAATTAAGCTAAATCTCGAGATATTGAAAGTGACCTTGCTTTACAGCCTCATCGCCTTGACTCTTTAAATTGAAAATTTAAAGACATTAATGCCCAATATTTAGAAGTATTCTGATTACGTTTGTTCAAAATCGTAATCGTTCTGAATATATAATATGATTTAGGGTGCGACACTTTCTCTTTTTTTCTGATTAGCCTCCGGAATTACTGTAAGGTAATTCAGACGCTTCAGAGGATGATATGTGTGAATGTGAATGAAGTATAGGCATTAACAATTTCAGATCGACCACTCCTGAAAAGTGTTGTTAATTGAAACCCAACCACCGAAAAAAACCGACATCCACGATCTAATATTCAAATCCGTATAAAAGTAGCTGTCTTTACTACAATTTGGACTTTGGAACACTCGACTTCCAGCCGGTGGGCTAGAATGCGATACCTTCTTTGTTTGTCTGTTTAGCCTCCGGAACTACCGTAAGGTATTACTTCAGAGGATGAATGAGGATGATGTGTATGAACGTGAATGAA
>JAAAKQ030255989.1:0-10846 GCA_010016005.3 Zanna intricata | reverse complement strand
ACCACTCCTGAGAAGTGTGGTTAATTGAAACCCAACCACCAAAGAACACCGGCATCCACAATCTAGTATTCAAATCCATATAAAAATTTTTACCTTTACTAGGATTTGAACCTTAGAACTTTGAAATCAGCTGATTTTCGATGTCGTGTTAACCACTAGACCAGCGGGTGGGCCACTAGCCCGGTGGGTTATTATTCCAAGCCTGTATGATGTCATCATCACTCATAAAATCTTTCCCTTTTTTCTTTGCCTTGGGGAACAGCACAAGGTTACATGGAATGAGATCAAGACTATAAAAGGAGGTACTGTAATATTCTTATTCAAGTGCTGGCTAAATACTTATAGTAAATCTTGGAGCAATATCATAGTGTAGAAACCATGTTTCATCCTTGAGTTTGGGTGCAACTTCTTACGAGCTTTGACATGAGGCAGGCTATCCCTTCCCTTCAATCATCTGTCTTTTGAATTTCCAACAAAACTCACTTTAAAACTCCTCTTAACTAAATAAATATACCCATCATTCTCTTTTTCACTGAACTAAATTTTTGAACAGTCACATGAAGGAGGTCTCCTCATCTTCAAACATCCACAATTTTGTTCTGAGCCTTGACGAAGACATCATAATTGTTCAGTCAAGTTTCATCCCCTGTCACAATACTGTTCGCATTGGAGATTTCCCATTTTCAAAATTTTCATGACACCATGAAACACGATGTTTCATTTTATCATTGGTAAATTTATTTGGCAAAGCATACAAAACTTCCTAATTCGAATGAGATCTCGCTGAACAGTATAAACTACTGCTGCATTAATACCCATGGACATCTCTACTTTGTGGAAGGTCACGTGCTTATCTGTCTCAAGCATTTTTTGAACCGCAGCAAGGTTTACTTCAGATTCATACAAAGACAGTCGACTTGACTTTGGAGTGTTCTCAAAGCCAAAATTCTCTTTCAAACTTTCAGCAGAAGAATCTTGTTATAAGACTAAGACAATCCTCTCAGAAGCACACAAGCTATTTCCTCTAAATATCGATACGCTTAACCCTCTGCAATATTGTCTGGTATTCATTTTGCAATATCGCTCGCTACCTCCTTTTACCTATATAGCTAAAAAGCAAATGATACCAAGACAGTGACTAGAGTTACAAAGCGCAGGTAGATTCCTGTCTAACATGTGTTTATTTGTAACTGCCTATGACGATCTGTTCTGCCATGTAGCAATACTTTCCAACTGCCCTTGGTAATCTTTGACTTCATGAGATGAAAAAAATAAGAAAATGTTATTATAGATAGAGGTTTATTAGTATAATTTTATTATTCTCATCTAAATGCTTATGAACTTAAATAAAATGTTATTTCATGATAAAAAAAAAGATTAATAAATCAAGAATTCTTATTATTTTTTAAGATGGCATATTACCTCTGCTCCTCTCATAACAGCTCTTTCATATGAATCTACAGCCAATTGCAGATCACCCCGAGTTTCTTCAAGTTGAGCCATACACTCCCAGTATTCAGGAAGACTATCTACTTTAGGGTTACGTTGTCTTATAGCTATTAACCATTCTTCACATGCTTCCCAAGAATATTTCTGGAAAAAATTAAATTGTTTTACAAACAGCTGTTATGGTAGTAAATTTCTTGTTAATAAAAGAAATTTCAACCGATAATAAACTTTTAATAAATGTGCAATATAAAATAAAATGTGTAGTATGGTTTTCTCAAAATTCTCTTTAACAGTCAACATCTTAAAAATAAAATTAATACTTTTACAAAACTCTACTGACACTGACAAAACTGTGATCAAATTGCACGATTCCAAAAGTTTTATTGATAATAACTTTTCAACTGATTAAAAAATGACTTCATAGTTTTAAAAGCATATAATAATTTATTGAGATAACTTGAAGATTTGGTTGAGGTCTCATTTCATAGTAAAGTTTTGACTTGTGTAGTTCATTAGTAAATTTGACCACTAGTGTTGTTAAAAAACAAAAAAAACATGGTTACATTTACTGATGCAGAACACGCTTGTGTGTTTTGATTTTACAATTTGCATTCAGTTTCTGCAGTTAACAAACATAATTTTTCATAAAGTACAGGAAGGAGCCTCCTAGAAGGCTAACAATTTATTCTTGGCACCAAACCTTTGTAGAGACAGGTTCTTTTTCCAGAAGGCAGCTGTCCTTTCTGAATCACCCTATATTATTTTATATATATAGTTTATTGTTAAAATAAAATAGGTTTGTAATTTTTTTTACTGAAGGGATATCCTATTTACTTCATTTGAAATCTATTTAGCCTAATTTTAATTGTATTTTTATTTTTTTTCAGTATTAATACTAAATATGTTTTGTTTTACAAATTATATCTGCATTTAATATTGTAAATTTATAAATTGTCTATGGAAATAAATATCCTGCATATCTTGGTTATCTCGAATGAAATATTTTGTAGTAAAGCAATGCAAAGTTTTTTTATTTATCAACATTTCTTTAAAAATTATAGTATAAAGTAGCTGCAAATTTATACTTGCTGATAATTTTAATTTTGGCAAAACATTTGTCAGATGAAGATAGAGGATTGTTTTCTTTAATGCAACAATATAATATTGTATGGGTAGAGAAGCTTTTAATAACGAAAAGTACCAAAATAAGAACTACAGAGAAAATTAAGTAAATTGACAGATGGATTAAAAAAAATTCCATGAAATTACAAAAAAGGAGAACTAGAAAGAATTTATAGAATGCTGTTACTATGGAACAAGCCCTATGCCTGGAGGTGTAAATACCACTGAAGAACACCAAACATTGGTACTATAAGTGATAAATACAGGAACAGTATAAGATGTTATTACATTACATTGTTATATTCTAAACAAGACATAAGTGTCTGTTTCACTGTTTAGTATGTATTTAAGAGGTACTGTTGACAATTTTTGAACTAGTTATAAAAAACATAAAATGGCTACAATTTTTGATTACAGCACAATTTTCTTTTTCAATGTCCTTTAAGACACAACAGGCTAGTATATTAGTTAACAAAATGTCAAAAATCAGTTGTTTAAGAGTTGATTTTCGAAGTCAAAGGTTCAAATTCTAGTAAAAGTCTATTAAAAGTGTTGCTTTTATTTGGATCTGAATTACCAGACAGTGGGTACCAATGTACTTTAATGGTTGAGATTCAATTAACTACACAATTCAGGAACGGTCAGCCTAGTCTGTACAAGATTACATCTCATACTTTATCATCCTATCTCACTGGACCATGAGGGGGTTGCTTATTGTTTATTAGTTAAAGAAATTGCAACATGCACATAACAAAAATAAAATTCTAAAAAATAAATATGCCCTTTAAAATGATGCTACATCTATAATTTTTCCATTTAAAATTTTTGAGCAGCAACTCCGTGGACAGCTCAGTATGGTGTATTCATATTAAAAAATGGATTGTTTTGATAGTGGAGCATTTGCTAAATTTGATTTTTCTATGTTTAATAACTGAAAAATTATTAAGGGATAAAACACTTTATTTTATATATATATATATATATTTATTAACAAGGAAAATCAGAGGGATGAAATGGCAAATGAAAAAATTTTACAACCTGCCAGTAATCAAGACTGGTATACATAGAAGGCAGGTTAACATTATATTAATTTCTGTCACACAAGGTTTGATCAAATAATAGAGGGTGTCTGGGCTAAGGAAATCCAAAAGTAACAGCTTATATTAAGAGAACTAGTTAATATAATTTAATAACGTTTTTTTATTCTTTATAATAAACAAAGCAACTCACCAACTTTTAATCTAGGATAGTCAAGTTCTCTGTCTGCACCTTTTGTAGTTTGATATTAGTCTAGTCGATAATCTAACTCTTGCCAAATATTTAGTAGCATCCGAAGAAATAATAGAACACAGCTTCAACAATTTTCTGTTTTAAATCATCCAAATTTTGAACTTCTCTTTAGTTTACATAACTATTAATGAAACCCTAGCAAAAAAGTACCAAGTAGTAATATCTGGAGATCTAGGTAGCCATGTAGTTGGACCTACTCATCTGATCCAACATCTGGGAAAGTGTTGTTCTAGAACATGGTAACATGTCTATAAAAGTGTGGTGGAACACCATCTTGTTGAAAACTAGACTGCAGGAATCTGAGGAACAGCAAAGTTCTCAAGCAAGATATGTGTGATCTGTCAAAAAAAATGTACCGATAACACCATTCTTGTGCAGTTCTAATCAGACATTGACTTTCAGTGTCCCTTTTATTTTTTATTATTGTATGGAGATTTTCAGTACCCTAAATTTGAAAATTGTGCCTGTTAACTTTCCTACATAATGCATTACATCTGTAGCTGATATTGTACACAGAAATCATTTGATTTAATGTGATGAAGAAAAATGTATGCTTGCAACTAAGCTACTTATGAACAATCTTGTGAACAGTGAAATGAGGAATTTGTCACTAGCCCCTAATCAACTTTTCACACTGACAGTGAATGCAATGCTTATATGATCCACAGTCTTGTCACTAATTGAAAATTTAGGGTATTTCCAGTTTATGAAACCAAGCTTCCAGCCTCTTAAGGTCATATTACACTGACAAACTGAATTTAGGACTGATATTCCATTCAATTGTAGAGACCGTTAAATATACATAACTGACTGAAACTCCACAAACCAATGCAGGCACTGAACCTTCTGTTATGGGAACTACATCTCAACCACCTGCAATTGCATTGTGAGCTCTCACCATGCGCATTACACTGATCTTGAGTATACAAAACAAATCTTGGAGATACTTCCTGTCATCTGCAACTACATTTTAGGAGATTACGACTGGATTTTGAGGGTCTCTCTGTTGGTTTACGTGTATAATCTTATGACATAAAATTATGCATAACTGCAGAAATGACCCAATTTTAAAATATTATAGAGTACAAAAATTGTACCTTTTTCAAGTTGTACTCTATTTTCATAAAAATTTGTCACCACATTTTGTTACAGTTACAATGATTATGTAAAATATCATAAAATAATTTGTTTTGTTTTTCATTCCCATATTTATTAGTTTTTTTATTAACCCAAGTAAAAGTTCTATGTAACCTAGTATAATAAATCAATCAAGAATGGACAAAAGAAATGGGAAATTTTCATTACCATTTTTGTTGTTGACAAAACTGGTTCATTTAAATGTGTGTATATGTACCATTGCGCAGCCTTATTTTTGCCATTAGTTTTCATGGAACAGTAAAGTGGTATACAATGTGTGTTTGTTGTAGAATTTTGTAATAAAACTGATGACAATGCCCAAGCCATTTGTAGGGTTTCACTGGCAGCTTAATAATCTTTATCATTATAATTCTATTCCACTCATTCATTCAAGAAATACTTTGGTCAGGAATTTTGAATAAAAATCACATTTCAGTACCTACTGGAAAATTTATTACAATAGAGAAGTTCTAAAATCTACTAGGGTTGTTTTAAATGTAAAAGTGATTAACGCCTGTGTATGGTAAATTAGAAATTAACGAATCAAGATAATGTATAGAAATTTATCGCAGAACATCAAAAACTAAAAAGAAAATAAAGTGTTCTCAACGACTAGGTAAAAAAAATTGTAATAAAAAAACTAATTTCATTAAATTAATAATGAAATTATAGTTTTATGATAAAAACAATGTGTAGTACACTTGTAGAATTTATCAGGTGAATGACTTAAAAACCAAGTAATTGCAGTTGTGACATGTAAGATTTTACAAATGAAATGAAAACATAAAATAAAATTTACATATTTTTACAAAAGATGTTTCAAGTTTACACTTTATGCAGCAAAAAATCTGATACAAAATGTTGTTATATCGATACTGTTGATTTCTTGTTGAATGTTCACTGATAATGTAGGGGTTTGATTAATAAACTCTATCTTCAAATAAACCCAAAGGAAAAAAAATCAGAACTAAACAAATTTGGGGAAAGGGGAGGCCACTACCCTCTGCCAACAGTTCGTTCTTCTTGAAAAGCTGCATGAATATGTGTTAGTGAATTGTTTGTTGTGTTACATGTTGCTCCTCGATCTTGCTGTAAAAAGCCATAACGTTTTCATGATCTGCCATTCAAGCACGGAATTCTTCAAATATTATTTGATAAACTATTGTACTGATAGTCTGGTAAAAAAATATTATACAATTACCTGAAACAGAAACTACAGATCGATTTTCTTAAATTAAGTAGATGTCCCTCTTCCATTCACATCTGGTGAGGATTTTCAGTCATCCAGTATTGTGTGAATTAACTTGGTCAAATGAAACAATACTTTGTCTGATGTGATGTACAACATCGAGTGTATTTGTGCACTGACAATGCTTTTGAGAAGTCAATCGTAATACTTAAAATATTTCAGTTTATCTGTTTTTTTAAATTGTTGAACAGTTATTATAGAATGTGGTTTCAAATTCACTACTTTATTTGCAGGGATACTAGCATTTTTCTGAGAATAATTTCACATGTTTCTTGAAAGGATCCAGCATACACATAAGCTTTCACTTTAGCAACCCTTTCCTCGGACAAATAAGGGCTTTAGAAAAAACACAGCTACAAAGACTGGTAACCCACCAGTTTGGTCTAGTGGTTAACACAACATTGTAAACCAGCTAATTTCAAAGTTGAAAGTTCTAAGATTCAAATCCTAGTAAAGGCAGTTATTTTTATACGGATTTGAATACTAGATCGTGGATACCGGTGTTCTTTGGTGGTTGGGTTCCAATTAACCACACTTTTCAGGAGTGGTTGACCTGAGATTGTACAAGAGTACACTTCATTCACATTCATACATGTCATCCTCTGAAATAATACCTTACGGTAGTTCCAGAGGCTAAACAGAAAAAAAAAAAGAAGAGAGCTGGAGCTACATAGCACTGAAGCAAGAATAGTTTATAATTGACAGTAACAGACAAGAGTAGTAACATACACAACCAGTAGTGGCATTAATAGTACAGTTGTTATAACTGACACTCAAATAACGGCACATTTTGAGCTGGCTGGATCAGTTTTAAGTTGTTCATCTATTATAATAAATCAATTTAAACAGAAATTAAGTGAATTTACCAACTAATATTATTAGCTGCTAATGATCACGCCCGGTGATGATAATGTTGATACGTTCTTCGCCCATGAAAAACACCAGAAAAAAAATGATCACAGATTGTAAGCATATTTAAGTTAAAATTACATTTCTTTAAATAAATACTACTTTTAGATTTATTTGCATCTACTATATAACTCAAAATCAAATCTAATTTATTTATTACTTTAATTATGAGATTTGTATAATTAAAATATATGTAACTTACTGATTGAATTAATGAAAGTAATTCATTTAATGCGCTAATGGTAACAGTTTTCAGCATTTCTGAATTGTTTACAATTGATGGCTCAAGCAGTAACAGTGATTGTGATGAAGAATCAGGTGCACTAGTTAAAAGCTCATCGGCTGAAATTTTATTTTCTACTTGTTTACAATCATCATTAACAACATTATCAGTCTCCTCGGTTTCAAAAATTGTATCAGTTGCTAGAACAGTAGAATGATTTGTAATATCACTCAAGATATTTTGGTTTTTTGCATTTGAACCTTTAGTATTATTCAATGATGATATACAATTATATCTTGATATCGGTGCTTTCTGAAATCATATGAGGTTAAATATCAGTCTAATGCTTAAATGTTTATACAATATCATTACTCAAGATTTAATCTACCAATATCCTCTAAGCTTCAGGCTTCAATCCAGAAGCCTGATGAGAAGATGAACTACAGACATTAATTTTTTTTTTGTTTTAAAGAAAAGTTATGAGATTATGATAAAAAATTGTAAGACTAGTACTATAAAAATATACAGTATTCATAAATTATGGTCACTCTTAAGAAACTTATCAAAGAAAAATAAAACCTTGAAATAATATATATATATATATATTATTTTTTGTATAAAACCACCATATCCTCAGCCAACATAAGGAAAAGCGGTAACTAAAACATTTTACGCGGAAAGAGTAAGGCGTGACCCATCATTTCAAAAGGTATTGAAGAATAAAAATTTTGACATAAGAAACATTGTGTTAATAACCATCTTAACTGAAGTGGCAACCATTTAATGTTTTTCACAGCTAGTTTCAAAAGAAGCATACAGTACAGGCATATAGTCTGATACCGAAAATTGATAATTCTGAGATAGAAGCATTAGCTAAATTTAATTCTTTCAGGTTTCATGTTGATCAGTTACTTTTTTCTTTTTAACCTCCAGGACCACCGTTAGGTATTGCTTTAGAGGATGGAGATGCTTTATGGATTTGTAGCGTGTGAACCTGGGATGAACCCAGGACCTCCAGATGAAAAGCCAAGATGTTATCATCAATTACTTTAGAAGTACTGTATATCACTTTTGAAAATAGCTGTGAAAAACATCAAAGAGCCCCTAATTTGATTAAGATTACACAGCCCAAAGTTTTTTTATGACAAAATTATTTCTTTTCATGCTCTTTAAAATGGTCTGTCACAATTCAACCTTTTCCATTTAAAATTTTTGTCTTGTCCTCCTGTGGAAGTATGGTGGCATCATGCTAAAAAATTAGTTATTTTAAAGCAGAAGCATTTGTAAAATCTATTTTTTCTTTCGTTAAAAGTAGAAAAATGATTTATATAGTAATCATACTTTATGAACACCTTTAATACTGATATCATAAGGGTTCTTGGAACAACTTTTTTTCAATCTTTCACGTATGATAACATATAAAACCCTTAATTTTGCTCAACAGTTTGTGTATGTAGAGTTTTAATACAATATTATTTGAGATTTTCAAAACAAAAATGTAGGTGGCATCTTCTGCTGCTTTTAACTAGAAAGCAAAGCATTTATTTACAGACCTATGTTTATATTAAATTTATTTAAAATATAACATAAAATAACTAATATGTAATCAACTAATAATATTAAACACATAAATCTTTCAAAGTTATAATTCTTGGGTGGAATTAATTACAAACCGTAGAGGTTAGGAAACACTCATCAGATTTGTCATGAAATCATTTCTAACATAATAGATCTAAAATGCAAAATGTTAAGAATTATTTATTGTTCTATGCTATTCCTTTCCAGTGTCCATATCCTGAAAACTTGATCGATTGTAAATAAAATGAAAAAAATACTTAAATATTGACTCTTTTAAATTATTTTCGATAGAAATCTTATCATTTAAAACACTGATGTATTTCAAAAAAATACCTAATAAAATTTAGATCTAATTTTCTAAAGTTCATTTACCATGATCAATGTCCCAAAAAAAAAATCTGAGTGTGAAAGCTATTTAATATCTCTTTAACTTTGACTCACAGTAATGAAAGTGGAAGAGTAATTTTTATAGGTTTTCTCTAAAAGTATTCAATGTGAGCATCTTTCGTCACACAGCATTCATCCAACCAATAATAAAGATCATTCCATACTATAAACAGCATATTAGGACTAATAGAAGATACATATCTGCTTCAATTTCAATTATATACCTCAAATCAGGTATATCAGCACGTAGTTGTGTGTGTGTATATATATATATACACACATATATATATATGATATATTTACACACACACACAAGATCTTTTATAAAACCACATGGGATCAGATTGTGTGAACTTCAAGGCTAGCAAATAAGCTCTTCATTGGATATGTCAACCAACTCCATGCAGAATTATGAGAGTGAGGAAGGCAGCAACATGTTGTTATTAAATAAAATTCTCTAATCCATCTTGCAGTTGAGGAAAGTATCATATACACAGCATATCTGAATAAGCAACTTCTGTTATGGTTGTTTCAGCAAATACACTTTTTGTGCACTGCACAAAAAACATTCAATTTTGGGGAGTCCCATTTTGCATTGTAAGAGTTTATGGGGGATTCAATGATCCCCAGATGTGAATATTGTGTATGAATGAACTTTCCCATTAAGGGGAAGTATTGGTTCATCACACAATATGATAAAGAAAGTCGTCATCTACATGCTGCAAAATTTGAGTCAGCAGGCTTTATACTTTGTAACAGCTATCAGCAATATGGATGCATATGAAAGCATTTCTTTAAAACTTTCCACAGTGGCTTTATTAATTTGCGGCTAGCCCTTCTCACAGATTTTTTTATGACTATGCAGGAAAAACTCCTGACAAGTTTAACAATTTTTTCCGACACTCTTGGTTCCTGTAATCTTTCCTTTACCCAAACATCTGGTCTTTTCAAATTGATTATGTTATCAACAAATGTTATTTCCCTTGGAGGAAAAAATTTAACCTTCTATGGAATATGTGTTAAAGTGTAACATCAAATTCACATTTGAAAAACTGTAACAGAAGGCTTAAGACAGACTTGTCTTAAAGCCTCATCTTTGCTCATGGCACTGTTAAGCAGGAAGATAGTTAATCAGTTTACAACCATGCATACAGCTAAAACTTTCTGCTCTTTGATTCTAGCCTTAAATCAATTTAAACCTTAACCTCATCCAAGATATATTATAACAAATTAAAAGCTTGACCTTTTTTTTTTTTGGATGTGCAGTATTCATTTTTTTTTCACTTACTTTTTAAAATGCACTTCAAACGATATTCTAGTAAGTATGGCTCATTGTGTTTTGTATTTTTGCACCCATGTATATAAGGTATCTATCTGTAATGTATATCTGGTGTAAGATCAATAATTTAACTTTCTTCCACTATTACTTTTTTTTTTTTTTTTTATTGTTTAACCTCCGGAACCACAATTAAGTATATCATCAGAGGGATGAAATGAATGAA
>JAAAKQ030255978.1:0-10846 GCA_010016005.3 Zanna intricata | reverse complement strand
CAGCTGCCCAAAATTTCACTGTGGTAAATGATGGTGCAGAGTCCCCATATACAGAATCCAACTCATCTTTGATTTGCTTAGGCGTATTGCCTTTCAAAAACAAATATTTAATGACAGCTCGATACTCTATTTTGTCCATTTTCATAAAAATACTTGCATCAACTCACTCAGACGATTACATAACAACTGCGCGTCCAAAATGACTGAAACTTTGGTGAGTAACTGTCAACAGATGGAACAATGAAATTTGAGTGATGCCACAGACGAGTGCTGCTATCTTCATGTTGAGGTCGGAAACCTTTCAGACCACCCTCGTATATAGTGTAATAATTAGATTGAGACTATTAAAAGGAATCAAAAATATTAATTTACATTTATTGAATGTAAGTAATCCTTCATGCTTATGTTTGTTTACATTTCTCCTAAATTGTTCATTTTTAAAAAAAAATCTTGGGATAACTTTTGGTTTGCTCTTAGTGCGAGTCTTTTTTGGGTTGATTAAATTCCTTGAATCTAATGCTTCCAACACCATTATTCATTTCAGGAATTGGAAAATGTTACAGGCTAAATCTGGTTAGCAAGACAAATAATGAATAACACCAAGCTTCCTCATTATGCTGAAAACAAGAAAACATTGATAATAAAAATTCACTGATATATTGTGGATAAATTGTCTACTTCCTTTTAACCTCAGGCTGATGCAATGTATTAAAGTATTCAGTCTTAAAAAAAAAAAAACTTAACATTTATTTTCTGTCTAAATTCATGACAAATGATACTTTTGCTGTCAGAAAGTAACTACAATCATAGGATTTTTCATTTACAATTTCTGTAATCTGTTTAGACTAGCACCTAAAAAGATCTGTAGAATCGTACATAAAGCATCAAATCTATTGATATCCATTGCCCACCATCCCACTTAAAATATTTCTGCTGCCCTCAACTATTTTTATTAATGCGATAGGAAATGCATAATGATGTTATTCTGCCTTTAACAATTGAGAGTATTAATCTTATAATTTGTAATTATGTACGAGTAATTGCTATTAATCTTATAATTTCTTCTAACATTCAACACTAAAGTTTTATCTTGGGCCAAAAAGTTTTCTGTGCTATCTGTTGCTATTGATGTCAACATGGTTTTAAAAGTTTTTCAGATGTTTTGAATATTTGTTTTCTTCAATTTAAATTAAATTGAAATGCGCTTGTATAATTTTTAAATTAAATACAAACAAAAACTGAACTGGTTAAAACTGTGCAACCTACATAAAATTCTTTAGTACCACCATTGCTTCCCAACTCAGGAACTGTATGATACAAAGTAATTGCAAAGAATAAGTAAATAGTAGACTAAGTTTGTATATTATCAGCAAAGGACTGATATTCCCATAAAGTGACTAAGAAAAATCTGTACACTGGTTAAGACAGTGCTCCTATTTCTATCAGGTTCTGAACTTATCAATATATATATATATATATATATATATATTTTCCTCCCCTACAATCAGGAAATTTTTGTCCTTTTAATGTAATGTAGGCTTTTATTTCAGGAAAAATAGAAATTCCAGACTGTCAGTGTCAGGTGAATAAACAAAATCTGATCTTATTTGCGAGAAGAATCATCATATTGTCATAAGTGACCGTAATTTAGGTTTATGAACAGGATTTTGTATCTTTTCAACAGCTGTTATAATTGCATGTTAGTCAATAATTTTCCATCAGTTATTGTACTTTTTATATTTTTCTTCTTTTTTTTTGTTGGCTTTCCTCATTTTTCTCAACTTTAGATTTCTTCTGCTAATCAAAGCAATTTACCTCACACTTGCTTGTAATGGGTTGTAGAAAAACTTAATATTTTAATGAAAATGTTAAGAGTTATTTGTATTTCAAATGAAGTTTTTAAACCAAAATATATAGTTTTGATGATCACCTTTAGCTACTTTTTTTATAAAAACATAATCTTGTCGCTGTAGAACTTTTTTTTTCTGGTCAAAAAATGAAATGAACTTTTTGTAGTCTTTTTTGTACTAACTATATTAATATATGGAGATCAAAATAAATGGTAGTCTTGACGGTCCAAGGTCAGAACTATATGGTTGTAAACGCATCAAAACTTCCTGGCCAAGTTCAAAGTTTTTGACAGTTTTGCAAGGGCTTGGTCATGATCGAATACAACTCATTTCCTATTGATAGATTCTGGTCACTTTATATCAATCACTTCGCATAAATTTTTTTTTTCAGATTTTGACAATAGTAGTTATTAGATTTGATTCTCAAATCTAATAACTATTGTTGTTGTTAGGTAAGGTGGACAGCAGCAGCTTATAATGAACAATTTCTTTCCAGCCAGGTTTGTTTAATATTACCAGATTTTGTCTTAAAACCATATACCAGCAGAATATAAAAACTTTTTCCCCGACTGTATTTGAGGGGTAACATGATAAAAGCCATTAGTTTGATAAGCTTCGTGTTTTTCAATTGAAGCTTTGTCAAAATTTTAATGACTTTCTTGGCCTATATTTTTAGAAAATTCAGTAAAATGAAAAATAGTTTAGTGTGTCCAAATAACCGCAGCACACATGTTAGTAATTAAAAACGTCTTATTTTTATTTGAACATTTTTTTGAAAGTGGTATATTTTTAGTTGTTGACATCTCTGAATTGTGCAGTAAGCTTATATTTATCCATTTATCCATTACCTGTTTCAAAATACTGTTTTTACCTAATAAGGGGATGCATTTCAATAAGAAAAAATTCTATAAAGCAAATTGCATTTTATTTTCTGAAAGTTCCTTTTTCCTCTGTTGGAAACTTGTTAATTGTGATTTACTACCCGAGATTTAAAGTAGAAGAATTTCAGTAAATTATATTTGTGAATTTTTACACTCATTATATATATATATATATATATATACATATTTTTTTGTGGATATTAACTTTTAAAAATGTATGTTATTAGTAAAAAAAAATTGCGTACTGTTCTACTTCTGTCCAATATTACTTTGTACATTTTCCCCATTGTGGAAAGGTTCCATTAATTGTCAGTAAATGTGAAACCATATTTTGAGAAAATCGTGGTACTATAAAACTATTCCATCATATGCAGGCAAGAGTTATACCATGTAGTGTTCAGGTTTCGGTGAAGTAAATGACACTTCAGATTTGAAATTAAAATAGTACATCTGAAGTAATAATATGTATTGTAGTAAACATTTATGTTTTGATTTGTGTACTCTAATGAAGATTTAACATATCCATCCAAACTCAGGATAATAACTCAAATCCCTGTAGTTTATAAATTTATAACAAAGTATCTATGAGGACAGCAAACAAGAACTTTAAACTACATCTACATGTTTGATAAGAGTAAGTTTTGCTACCAGCAAGTTTTATTTTGTTTGTAGTTAAGATTTTATTTAGGATATTCAGCTATAGATTAGTTTTTGATAGCTTCACACAAGATAATATAGGTTCAAGATAATAGAAATTATACATTTTCCTTTTAAATTACTTTTTTCTTGTCATTTGATTAGTTTAATTATAGTTTTTAGTAGTTTTTTTCAGGAACATTATATAATGGATGAAGGGCAAGATACTTAATCATTTTAGAGTTTACTATTGTTTCCAGTACAGAAATAAGGTATCAAGATAAATTGTATGTAAGTTAAAAAGAATAATATTCCGCTGATAAACTAAATCTTTTCAGATATCAACCTATTTATATGAATTAGAGATATTTAGGCCTGTGTCAAAATAAAAGGTGAATTTAATTAAAAAAAAAAAAAAACATAAAATGAGATTTATTTGGTAGTGTATGTTATTTATACATGAAGGTAATTATAAAGTTTTTCATATTTATATATATGTAGGTGTACCACAAAGTTCTCCTGAGACTTTCATAACCTATTCTAGTTGTAAAAATAATGGAAAAAGTTCATATAAACAAACGTTCCAAATGTGCTTCATTTGCCATTTATGACCAGAGAAAAATTATGCTCAGATTTCAGTTAAACTCTGCTGATATGAGGTCGTACTGAAATTTTTAGGACATTAATTGTGGAAAGAATTAGTGATCTTGTTTTTGACCTGAAAAATTTAATAATGGATCCAGTCCCAGAATCATATCTGCCAGTTGTTATTGAGAATCAAGGGTAAAAAAAACCCTGTTTTTTGTTTGACATATAATAACTTAGACAGGCATAAACACATAAAATTTTTAAACAAAATTTATTCCTGAACAAAATGGCGTTAAGATAAAAGTGTAATAACAAAAGAAAAGTTAGAAAAATTCAAGTTTTATTTAGAAATTGTATACTAGATCAAAGTGAATTTTAATTAACCAGTTAATATTAAATTTTCAAAAACGGGCCAGTCTTTTTTAACACATTTCTTGGCACACCTGCTTTTGTTGCTTTTTTTTTCTTTTTTTTTTTTAATTCATGGCTCTCCTCAAGTTGCCCAGCTGCATCCATCATTTGGACAATAATTCCCCAGAGAAATCTTTTTTTTGTTTTGTATTAACTATTTTTCATCAGTCACAGCTGCTAAAATCTAAACGTATTAGATCAGATGATCTTTGTGGCCAGGAATGTGGACCTATATGACATCCATTTCTCAGGTAAATGATGATTTAATGGGGTGAAAATAGCACCAAGAAAAGTAAGGAGTGCGCTCTCATGCTGGACGTATACTTTGTCTCAACGCTAAAGGAACATCTTCAAGCTGCTGTGGCAATTCTTGAAGAAAAGTGAAAGTAGACCTCAGCATTTAAACAGGTAATATGAATCGTTCAAACAGCTGAATGTGAAGAATGCCACGCCATACATAGAAGCTAAATCTATGTTGAAAATTGCCTTGCACAGTGTCATGAGGATTAACTTCTGCCCATATATATATATATATGCTCATTGCATATGTTGACGCTATCTTGATTGAAACTTACCTCGTTTATAAAGAAAATATATTTGAAGAGTTGATTTGTACTCTACCGGTTTCAGAAATTATAGTTTTATACTATAAGCATAAAAGTTTTTAAGAAACATCAAATGTGTGAAACTGATCCTTGTCTACTGATGCCTGGACCGTGCTGAGTCTGCATCGATAATAATTTTATGAATACGTATCATGTTATCCTTATATAGTTGATAGAAATACGAGGTAGTGAACCTGTTTCCCCAATGATTGCAAAAAGACATACTAATTAAGGGATCAGGCATTCTATTGCAGCATCTATAGCATTACCATTACACATAACAAAAAATGAATATCGCATCAGCACGTATTCTTCAATTGTAAATAATTATGGCATTACTTCAATGGCAAATTAATCACATTCAAACTAAAAACTATGCTAATGGCACTGTTTACAGTGTTACCCCCTATATACTTGATGAACTTTACAGAATCATTTGAATACTAATACAGTATTGCGTATTGTTTGATCATGTGTTACAATGTTTAATAATATTGTTATTATAGTAGTGTGTTACTTAAGTCGTAATTTTTTAATTTATTGTATTTCTGATATTAATAAAAAAAAAAAGAAGTTATTACTGTAAAATTCTTATTTTACAGTAGTGCAATTTCTATTATTTTTAACAGTAAATTTTGATTTTACATCAACAAAAAAGAATTTTATATTACATCATTACTTTTCTGAGGAATTAATAATTTATTGTTTCTAAATAAAATCAATTTTTCTTTTTTTTTATCAAACTTAATCTTACACAGTTTTGTTTAGAATTATATTATCTATAAGTTTTGTTTAAAAGTTTTATGCATTTTATATTACCTATTTAACAAATTTATGTCAAACATAAAAAACTGTATTTTTTACTTTCAATTTATTGGTTTTCATATCAAAAAGAGTACTAGCAGATTCTGGATTTATTTTATTCAATATTTCAGTTTGGTCAGAAAGAATAAGAAATCACTAATTGTGTCCTAAGTTCATCCTCATTTCGCTGAGGTAACAGAAATCTTGAGTGATATTTCACTAGCCATAACTCATAAACTAAGCATTTTAGGACATTTGTATTAACCTTTTCTGTTTTATTTTTACCATTTGAGTAGATTATGATAATTCTGGGAGAACATTATGATATACTGTGTATGTCATTACATATAATATGCAATGTGTTGTGTGCAAATTTTGCATATTTATTATTCTATTACGTGCATAATAAAAAAAAAAAAAAAATTAAGAAATAGTTTTCACATATAATTGTAATATCTACTACAGTCATCTTTATATCAAACTATTTTCTGCATCAGTCATTTGATTGGTTTTATATTATACTGTGTTAAATTGAACTTACATTAATCTCATTGATATACATCACTGTTAAATTAAAACTTAAAAATTTTATCCTTTACTAAAGTTGCTTGTTACCTGTCCTCTTCTAATTCTTTGTTTAACTGTTAAGCAGAAGCATTCAAATTCTGTAGTTGTAGTAGTAGGGTTTATTTATTGAATTTTGCAGAGGTTTATTCTATTTCAAATTATTTTGGGTGTAAACATAAGTTAATAAATTTTACAATCATATTTAAGGGATTTTCTTGAATTAGCTATTTAAATGTGTGATCCAAATTAAAGAATTTACAAAAATTTGGTTTTAGAATCAAGTTGAGTAGTTCAAAGCATTTTTACTGGTTACTTGCTTCAAGTTTAAAAATATTTAAATAGGTATGAAATATATATAATAGGATAGTTTTATGGTGGCATGTTAGAACAACGTATTAATATCGATTTTTATTCAAAGTCTTACTACTTTGTCCAAAGTGTTTGTTTTTGGTGTACAGTCATCATCTGTGTGTAAATTTTTTTTGTTTTGTTCGGTGAATCATGTAAAAGTATTTATAAATAATATCCTAGTCTTACATAATCATTGTATTCATTTAACAAAAAGTTTATCAGTTTTTTATAAAAAGAAAAGTGTTCTCCTTACTCATCTAATTTTTCTTCGGAACATCTAATAAAAAATTAATATTGATTTCTTTTTTTGACTTAACATTTTGATATTTACCACATTTTATTTGTCTGATAAATTCTTATGTTTATTACAAGTAAAAACATTTCCTCCTTACCTGAAGTTATAAGAGTAATAGTCTTTTCCATATTGTAGTACAGCTGTTTAGAATATTTCCTGAGAAATCCTTTTGCGACTTCTAGAATATTGCACTGTTCCTCCCCTGTTGCTAGATCAGCAAGTAGAACTCTTTGTTTTATTTCTTAAGCATTGGGTATTTTTTGTTTTAATAGTGCCATGATGTTTCATTAATCGAAAATTCAAATCTTTTTTTGAATTGGCAAAAATAATCTTCTTTGCCAGTATTTTGTCTCTTGTTAGGACCCTAAAAATAAAACAAGATGTCTTCACTAATCTAAAATTTGATTACTCTCATCTCTTTTTTTATGAGCGACACTTTTGGTTCCCGTTGCGATGATTGGACTTTTGTTATAATAATGTGTCTATAAAGCAAAAAGCAATATAATTTCCAGTTGTAGTTAATGAACGCTGCTCATATGTGCTTGGATGTTGGATTTCAGATTTGTGTGCGCCTAAATTTTGCATAAGATTTTCATGACAGTTTTTGAAATTCTTATTGCATCAGGTAATGTGCAGATAGCCATATCATAATAAATTTCTTAATTTCCACTTATAACAATTTCAATTATTTTTAGATGATCTGCCCAAATGACGGTCAATTATTGACGATGTTTGTCCATCCTCAAAAGAGTTTCCACCACTTGTACATTTGAGTTTGGCTTAAAAGCCTCGTTCCCAAACTTAACACAAAATTTATTCTATATAATCGCTCTTGAAAGTAAATCATTTTAAATTGCTTAAAATGCATTCTGTTAGTAAGTCTGGAATTACCAGGCAAACTTCAATGATTTCTGCTGTCAGGGTCAAGGTTTGGTTGATCAGCGATCTACCTAGTATTTGTAGAAACATAATACATAATATAACTTAAAACATTCATTCCAAATTAAACAATTTAACTATCTTCCAGTGCTCTTCTGTTACATACGTATTGTTCTCTGTTATTTTTTATTATTAATTTCTAATTATTCCATAAAGTAGAAAATAGATTGTTTGTATTTCAACTTTGTTTTGTTGTTGTTAATCTTCATCCTTTAGAACAATATAATTAAATCATGAATTTCTTGTGATAATTAATTGTATTTTTTATAGTGCTTAAAAAGTTAAAGCGTAATATTTTGTCAAGTCTGTTAAAAACTACTTGTTAATTTTATTTTCTTATTTGAACTTTTTTAAGAGAATCTTCCTTTCCTTAAAAGAATGTAATTTGCTATCACTCTGAATATTAATTAATGGTTGTCTATCTGTTGATGCGCTAAAACCATAATAGCTATCTTACAAGTTGTTTGTTAGGAGGCACGATTTGAAAAAATTGTATACTGTCTACTTAAGAATTTAAGCATTATTTACTGGTAATATTAATAATAATTTTTTGTAGATTGCTTTCCTACTGGATTCTTGCGTATATACTTTATACCTTTCTATTGAAAATTCAATGAAATTTTATTCTAAACTAAATATTTAGCAAACTTCATCTATCTTTGAGAGATCAATTCTTTGAATTTCGCTTTATACTCAATTTAGCCGTAAGAAGAACATGGGACTGATAGTAATAAGGCAATAAATTAATATTATCCTTTATCATGAAGTATGGCATTGTAATACAACAAATTTATATGATTTATAAGTGTTATTTAAAAAAATATTTATTTTAATTTTTTTGTTTATTAACAGGTGATTCAAAAATTCATTTATATGAATAAAAACATGATAGAAGTCTTTTCTTACAAGATGTTACATTGAAGATGAATTGTGCAGCTTTGTCAGAAAATAAGCTTGTACAAATACGATAAGAGGTACTAATATACTAGTATTACAACTGCATGTTTGTTTTTATTAAAACTTGTTTTTGTATTTTCAAAAATAATTGAGATGGATTACTCATATACTTAATGAAAGTGCCGGTTTGAGAAGTTGTTCATATTAAATTAGAGAATATGGAGCAAGAGGTTAGAGGTAAGTGATTTAATTTTGATGTTATTTTAACTCTGTTATTTGAAATAATTGATTTACAAGCACAAGTATATTTTAACATGCGTATATCTTACAAGCAGATATCTTATATATTAAGATGAAAATAAATATCTTTCTTAACTTTTTTCATTGTCCTATAGTATATTTATCAAAACTTGGAATTTTCTACACCTGTATACTAGATCGTGGATACCGGTGTTCCTTGGTGGTTGGGTTTCAATTAACCACACTTCTCAGGTGTGGTCGCTCTGAGATTGTACAAGACTACACTTGATTCACATTCATCCTCTGAAAGTAATACCTTACGGTAGTTCCGGAGGCTAAACAGATAAAGGCATTTTCTACCATATGAGATAGTTTTCAGTTCCTTCAAAGCTATTAGAAATACAGGTTTTTTTATGCTTTTGCTATCAATTTGTATCAAATGAGGTTCTAACTGAGCAGCCACAATACCTTTCTGTGGTAAAGGCTAGGCTTCATTTGAGTCATTTCAAATGTTACAGTTATGTAACATGTAATGTATATAAAAGAATTTCAGGTGAGCTTTAAAAATGCATAATTTATGCAAATTTAGAATGACTAGTAAAGGTTATTCTAGCAGTCTATTGAGGAATTCCATGTTCTGTTGCAAAACATCCTCCTTTTGTGTTCATGAACAGATTTTATTTCCATATTTTCAACTTCAAAAATGTTTTTTTTTTTTTTTCAGAAATCATTAAAAATAAAAAAAATAAATGTAATTTAACTTTATCTTAGGGCTTTAGTAGAGATACAATTTAATAAGCAGGTAGCTGAACAGGCAGTTGAGTTGTCTATATATTGTGTATATGCCAAACTATACAGTTATCTATAAAATAGATACAGGATTCTCACTGCTGCAAGTAATGCGACTCCTATTATCGATCCTGTTCACTCAATCCGTTCTGAAGAAATTTCTAATGCAGGATTAAGAGATTCCTCCACTTAAGTATCCGTGACACAGTGACTCGGATGAGCTTTTGGCTTTATGAATGAAATAAATGAATGCATTGACCGAAAGATTTGTATTGCATATTTGTTCTTTACATGATTTTGAAATTTTCCAAATATTTTGGTCAAGAAATGAGCTGATAAGGTGACAAATTTGGAATAGTTTGTGTAGTTTAAGATGACAAATTTTGAGAATAATTTGTATAGTTCGATTGTGCTCATTATGGAATATAAAAAATAAATTTTCTCAAGAAAGTACGCTAAAAAAGGACTGAATGCAGATATATACAATCATAGCAATTAAAGAAATTCTGTTGCTGTGGAATCCCTTTGCCAGATCTTCCTACTTCAGTTGTATGAAGCTGAAAATAGAGAAAAATAAAAACTTACTTTGTAATAATAAATTAATTTTTTTTCCTTACAAGATGCTTTTACAACATAATGGAATAGGCAAGTTTAACAACATATGTTGTATGTTTACGTATATGTAAAAAACATGTATGCTATATACAGAGTGATTCAGGAGGATAGGGCAATACTTCGACAACTCATTAAAATAAGAAAAAAGTTCATATACATGTAGGTCCAAAAACGCTTTGTTAGAGAGTTTTACAGCGTGAAAGATTTCGCTTGAAGTTTTAGTTCCTCCGGGTAAATTAATGCTTTCTGAAATTAGGGGGCAAATTCAATGTTTCTTATGGTTTTTGAGCTGGGAAATAAAAAAAAAATAGGTCCCAGAACTGTATCTCTCTTAGTTTCTAAGATATCCCATATAAAACGCCAAAAATAGGGTCAAAA
>JAAAKQ030255977.1:8865-25017 GCA_010016005.3 Zanna intricata | reverse complement strand
TACACATTCTACATTGATTAAAAAATAATAAAAAATTGTCAAAAAGTTTTTATATACCAAAATTCCTTTTTCTTGCATTACACTTTCTATTAGATTAAAAAATAATAATAAAAAATTGCCAAAAAGTTTTATATACCAATTTTTTTTTTGCATTATATTTCCTACATACAAGGGTTGTTTAGAAAGTAAAGAACATTTTGATCTGATGAACCGTACTGCTTCCCCACCACCTCTGCTGTCAAGTCATTGACCTTCCAATCACCTTGGGCCAGTCGGGCGCTAACAGTGAACTGATACAGCAATGTTTTGATTGTTTTGTATATCTTCAAAAAGTTTGACAAAATTAACAATCCTGCCAAATGTAAGGTTCATAGTGTAATACGCTTTCTGAATGCAAAGGAATGCAAACTATTAAAATTTACAGACAATAATGGAGGTTTATAGTAATGTGATGAACGAAGCTTCATTTGAAAATTGTGCATTATGTTTAATGGCGGACTGATGAATGTTCACAATGAAGAGTGCTGGAGCCGACATTCTGCTGTGACTGGCGAACTCAAATCAAGGATTGAGGAAAAAATTCATTGGGACAGACGTTTCACGATATATGGACTAAATTTATTCTTTCCTGAAATTTCACAAACTATTCTTTATGAAATTGTTAGTGGTGATTTAGGTTACAAAAAAGTGTGTACAAAGTTGGTCTCTTAATTTTGACAGAAGAACACAAAAAGAAACGAATGCAAGCTACACTAATGTTTCTCAGTCGACTCAGTAAACCGAAGGCCTTTTTGGGTGGAATCTGCTATGGAAGTGATGATGAACTGAAAGAGGGTGTTAGTAGGTGGTTAAACAACTTGGCCGCAACTGAGTATACAGAAGTCATAGCAAAATTGTTGAGATGGTACAACAAGTGTTTAAATTTGAACGGTGATTATGTAGAAAAATAGTTTAAGGTATGAGGTATGTTGTAAAAAAATTTTCTTTGGCTATATTAAAAAAATTTCAAAATAAAAAAAAAACGTTCTTTACTTTCCGAATGACTATTGTAGATTTAAAAAAATAATAATAATAATAATAAAAAAACTAACAAAAGGTTTTATATCTCAGAATTTTACATATTTATATTAGAATAGGAATTGTTTTTATTTTTTACCCCATGTACTAATTGTTAAGTATGGATTTTTACTGTTATTTCATTAATTAATTACTAATTGGCAACCTGAATTTGGCTCAGTATATCTATTAGTAAAAATAAGCACAATCTTTTTATCAAAAGTTTTGATATGAAATTATCAGTTTTACATACAGTTATATATACGAGAGATTACCATTAAAGTAAAGACTGTACATTGTAAAAAGATTTATTCTAAAAACTTTATAAATATTTTTTATTTCTCTTAAACTACTTACCTTATACTATTTCTCTATATGTTTGCCACATAAATTAAGACATTTATCATAGCCATACATAAGCTCCAATATTACCCTGATCATATTCTTTTGCCACGAGTCCATTTAGCCTATGATTAATAACAGCATTTTTAAGGTCATCGTCACCCATAAACTGCTTACCACTCAAAACTTCTTTCAATTTCCCAAACAAATGGTAATCAGAAGAAACTAAGTCCAAACTACATGGTGGATGAATGTAAATTTCCCATCTAAATGTTCTCAGTAAATCACATGTCAGACCCATAAAATGTGTTATCATGCAGCAGGACAATGTCCACAGTCAGCCACCCACATCACTGATTTTGAATGGTGCGGCATAACTTGCGTGGAGTTTCGTAGTAGACTTATACATTTATAGTCATTTCATGTGGTATGAAATCAATCAACAGTATGCTAAACCAATTCCAAAAAACTGTGGCCTCAGTTTGCATCCAAATGGCTGTGGCTTAGGACCTTTGATGGTCTGGTTGGTTATTGAGGATGATGCCATTCACTTGACCGCCATTTTCTCTCTGGCATGTAATATGAGATCCATGTTTCACTGCTAGTAACAATTGAATTAAGGAACTCATTGTCTTTTTCTGTGTAGCGCATCAAAAATTCTAAAACAGTTCCCATTCAGATTTTTCTGTGATAATGGAACATCACAGAAAAAGACATGCGGCACCCAACATTCAAAAACCTATCCGAAGCCTAAATGTTCATGAACAATGCGACCAATATGAGCTCTTGAAACATCAGGAAAAAGAAGGTCCAGGTCGGAAATCATTGAGCGATGATGATCTTTTCTGATTTCATCATCGACGCGTTTCAACAAGTTCTCGGTGATTATCAAAGGTTTCCCAGATGTTCTTCATCATGCACATTAATGCTGTTATTTCTAAACATTTCACACCATTTTCAGATTTTTCATGTATTACATTATCTCCGTACACAACAACACGACAATTTACAGACAACAATGCAGTGTGTACATTACTAGCGTGGCCATGAATGACATAGGTTCACCAACCTTAAGGAGAGAAAATTCCTAGCGGCCTTTACTTTAGAGATATCCATTGTGTATATGTATGTCTATATATAGATATATGTTTTTTTTTTTTTTTATTATTATTTAAAAAATGATAATATAGTTACGTATTTAACAACCTGTGGTATACCTATAGCGAAGTATTGCTGATTGACAAAATTTTATCAATTGTTAAAGTTGAATATTTTAAAAATTATTTCTTAAGATTTTTAAATTCTGCAATGCATACCCTAAAGATTTGATTATTTTCATATTTAAAAAAAAAATGATAGTGATAAATGCTAAAATATGAATGTGTGATAAATATATAAATAGAACAGTAAATTATTTAGTGAAATTTCATGTTAATATTTTCATAAGGAAAATTCCCAAAAACCACTACATATGAAATTTGTTTTATATTTGTAACAGGTAGAAAAATTAGCCTCATAAAATTTTTTTGTTAATATTTATGGTAATAATTACCCATTTTTTTTAATGATTATGTCCTGAGTGTTTAGAAAAGTGAATTTTCAAAATAGCTAAATTTTAGCTATGAACCAGGGAATGCTTCTGCCAGACCTACAGCATGTAAAGGGTTAAATTAGAATGCACATAACAGCTTCTTTTTTTTTTTGGAAATTTTGCAGTTT
Source organism: Zanna intricata (assembly GCA_010016005.3). Taxonomy (NCBI): domain Eukaryota; kingdom Metazoa; phylum Arthropoda; class Insecta; order Hemiptera; family Fulgoridae; genus Zanna; species Zanna intricata. The sequence goes on along the minus strand of JAAAKQ030255977.1, from coordinate 21,900 downwards.
GAGTTCAAATATTAACTAACAGTTACATATTCATTTAAATTGTTCTGAATCAGTGTTGGTTATGTGTTTCAGAGGTTTTGATTTTTGACATCAGAAACACTGTCCTCGTATGATGATAACTCATTGGTTAATCTTTTTTTTTGAAATGGAATAATAAATTTTTAACCGACATGTGATTATAAGTTGTAAAATGTAGTTTTTTTTTAGTTGTATCAAAATAAAGATTTATTTAAATTATACAAATTTATGTTGATTTTTTTTATAAATATTTAGTTTTTGTTTTTTATTGATTTATCCTAGTGAAATTGTTGTGTAATTAACTTGTTGAATAAACATTTGATCTAGATTGAGGAAAAGCCCATATCTAGATCTTCCAGTAAACATACTTGACCTGAGAAAATAAGATTTATTGACAAATTGTAATGAAGCTTACAGCTTGCCATGATACTGTGCAATTAGGAAAACTAGATCCACAATTTTTATATTCTATCTCTTTGTTTTTTTTCTTTTGTTTCAAACTTCAACCCACTCTTCATCATTACAAAATTGTGGTCAGTTTGGTATGTTTGCTTCTGACAATTTTACCATTCAAAATTAGGTTTTACATTTCTGCTTAATTAAAATATAATCCATCTATGTACATCTCCTCATTATTCATATATGTCTTCATCTTTTATAATGTTAAATATTTTATAATGTATAAATCACTATTTTATTTTAGTGCAAAATTCTGAAAGGCTGGTTCTTGCCATTCTTTGATTTAGCCCATACTCTTTTCTTCTTTATTCTTTTTAAATCTTCTGAAATGGCATTCCAAGTTCTTATAATTATAAAATCATTTCTATTTTCATATTTCATTAATCATTATTCTTCTTTTATCCGTTCTACCTCTTTACCTTTTGAGAACTTAAAAATTTACATAGTTGTTGCCTTTGATTTTAAATCTGTCCCAATCATAGCCTCTTGTTTTATTGTTTCTAATATCATGTTTTTTTTTGTATTTTTTTCCTTATATTCTTATTCCGTAATACTCTTATTCCTGCATTTCTATTATTTGAATTTTTTTAATTATCCTGCAACTCCCTAACCAAAAATCTTGTTTTTCTTTCTATTTCCTTCTTAACCCTCATTAATTCTAACTACAGTTAGATTTAACCCATTCGTTACTTGTTTTAAACTATCTACCGACTGTTCACCCTGTGCCTCAAAATATCTCATGATTCTAATACTTTTTATGACTTTCTGTCAAGAATCACTAAACATTGTCTTGGAGTCTGAGTGAAGCACTGTCATCCACCTGTTATTACACTTTGCATTTCATAAATCATTAAGTTCTAAATTATTCACCAAAAGTGACCTCACTTCCTTTACTTATATATGGTAAAAAACTGGGATAAGTACATTTTACTTATTATATATATGTATATAAATGTATGTATGTACATATATAAATATCAATTATATAAATTTATCTGCTGTAATTTGTATAAATTCTTAATTTTTATTTGTTAGTGATTTATCCTAACAAAATTTGTTTAATTTACTCATCAAATATGCATTGTAAGTAGCAGTTTCAGCTATAATACTGTTCAGTATTATACCTTATATTAAACTGTATAGATATTTGATAACATTGGACAAAATTCCAAATTCAACCAGGTTAATAAAAACTGATGAATCTATGAAGTTGTACATCTCATATAGTCATTGGCATATTCTGTTTCTGTTTTGCACTGACATGGTATAAAAATGTAAATACAAACTGGTAGATTATTTATATATTATGTTTAAGTACTTTTTTTAATTTGTAAGTGCATAGTACCCCGTATAAGGAATGAAATAAAACTGACTGCTAAATTAAATCCAACGATTTCAGAGCAGTTTTGATGGGACTAAAAAAATAAAATAAGAATGATATCCTATAATTCCAGCAAACGTGATTTGCTAGAACAGTATAAGTGTAATATTGACAGGGTAACTGGATTTATGTGTTTAGTAAATAAAATAATGCATGTTTTCCCATTCTTGGATGTCATATTGTAAAATATCTTTGCTTAGCTATCAAAAAGGGCACCAAGTCTGTTTGCAATATTATACTTACAAGAAAACAATTTTCCTGTTCCTCTTTATCTTAAAAATAAATACAGGAGTTAATGAAGTGAATTAGAAGTTACTTAGAGTATCAAAACTTATAACTGAATTTCTACTTCGGTCTCTTTCTCATTTATTAATTAAAATTACATAAAAAAGTAAGTATTAAAATTAAACTGTTGTACACTATTTATTGTTGTTGGGTTTCAACTTGTCTACTTACTGACTTCAATTCCCTCATGATAAAACCAGGTGGTCTTAGGCTTATGTAGGTGCATGTTGTCAGTTTCTCTCCTTAGCAGAACAGCTGTGCTTTGCATGGTGTAGGCTAGAGCCAGATTTTGTATTAAAACTGTCACAGTTAGGCAACTTTATTACATTTGAAAGCTCCACTGAATGTTAAGGAAGTTTATTTCTGCATTTCTCAAGTGGGTTTGTGGAATGCATGCTGAACTTTTGAGTTACAGACAGAATGTTTGTGATTGAAGTACTCTTAATCTTGTTAATAATCTATATACAAATCGTGTACTTACTACAGAATGATAGCCTGTGACTTAACAGAGGTGATGGCTGACTTACATCAGATCCACAGGAGCCTAAATTTTGGATGTACAGACTGATTTTATGACCGGAAGTTATGTATAAAGTGCTGCAAGCACAAGTTGCAGATACCTAGCCTTAAATAGCTGGACAATATTATCATTGCCCAATATGTAGCTGATTGAGCTTTAGGTTGAGGAAGGCAGTAGTTTATAACCCAAGTAGATTTATGTTCCATGTTAATGTTATTTTTTTCTCTGGATTGTTTAAAGATGTATCTGCCACATTCCATTATCAGACCAGATATAGGCTCTCATCCCATAGGTAGTCTATATGAGTTTACAGGATTATTCAACTGCCCAAGGCAGAATGTAACAACTAAAGATATCAAGGTAGCAATTGCCATTGCAAGTCATTTAGGCAATGCTTGAACTCATAGTAGTTGGGTAGTGAGTTGTGTATTAACCACATAGCTGCTGTCTTGTGAGCTAGTAAATTGCTTTAGAATGGCCATGTCATATTGCACTATGATAACCTTCAAGAGTGTTCATTTGTAATAATAATTAAAAGACTACAATTATGAGTATTAAAATAAACATCTACATTTATCAATTACTTTTACATTCTAATATTTAAAAATTCTGTATGAGGATCTCTGAATAAAATGTCCTTAATTAATCCTTAAGTATTGATTTATTGGAGGACTTGAACTGACTCTTCCAAGCAGGTGTATCAAAATAGCTAATTTTCACCAAATGCAGAATACAGATCCATTTGTATGGGTAAATAACATTTGTTTAATTATAGATATATATACAAGTATTAATTAATATATATGTTCTACGTGTGTACTGTTGTATATGTGTATATTTAAGTCAACAATCAAATTAGCTTTGCTATTAACTGTAATGAAGACAAATGAAACAGCCAATAATTATACAGAGTGGGCAGAAATTAATTTCCTATTGAAAATTGTTTATAACTTCTTTTAATACTTAACTAATTTTCATGAACCAAAGAACACTTTGTTCCTTACAATAAGGATTTTGTGCCTTGTATAAGTAATTAGATAAAAGTGACTGCTATTGTCATGTATTCCTAAATGTATGACATTATTTTTATGACACTATTTTTATGCATTGTTAAAATTCCACATAAGCACCATCATTATCCACCAGTTTCCATAAATAGATGGGGATTTTTGTAAGAGACTTCTGCAGATAATCCAGTGATACATTTCCAAGAACTTGGCAAGTTAGCTTCTCCAATTTATCAAGAGTTTTTGGTTTTGTGTGATAAACTTCCTCTTTCGCCCACCCCCAGGGGAAAAAGTCACAGGGTGTTAGGTCAGGACTCCTTGCTGGCGATTCAAGGGGGCCACAGCATCCTGGAAAATAGGTGTCAAGTCACATATGGACAGGACTATGTCCTGTCCATGATTTTCCATGTGAGATTGTGTTCACAATACTATGAACACAATCTTCAAGCATATCAAGTTACCATGCTGTATTCATTGTCTCCTAAATGAGAAATGAGCTCACAACATTTGTTGATGTTGCCACATCATACTGTTTTACCTTTGGGTAATGTTTACTTTTTTCAACAACCACCCTTGGATTCTCTGTTGCCCAATAATAGTAATTTTGCTGGTTAACAAACCCTCTTTCCCCAACATGAAATTTCATCTGACCACAGGATATTACTGAAAACATTGGATCAGTTTTCATACCAAGTAAGCATCTCTCCTTATTCCAACCAATGATCACAGTTTTCCAGCAATAATTCCTGGCAGTAATGTAGCTTCCATGGACAAAAATTCAACTCTTTCTTCCGAACAGCTTGAATTGTGTGTCAGGTTAAACCGCTTTCACAAGATGCCTGTCTGTCTTTTTGATTTCTGAGGAATTCACGTGACATTTCCTGCACCACTTGCATATTTTCTTCCCTCCTGGATGTTGAGGGGGGACCGTGTCTCCTATCCTCTGATACAGAAGCTGTGTCCATTAGCTTCAAGTGGCAATTCCGTATGGTCTTTGCATCTACCAATGCAAATTTTGCCACATTCTCTGTACTTGTACCACAGACTGTCATACTTCGTACTGGGATACCATTTCAGCCTGCTCATGCAAGGTTAGACTTTGCACCATGGTCCACCACTGAGACCTGCAATAACATAAATGAGATACCATGTAATAAATTCTACCATTCTAGGCTTTTTGTTTCATGAAAATTGGTTAACTATTAACGTAAACGTGATAAACAATTTTCAATAAGGAGTTAATTTCCGCCCATCTGGTTTATAAATTTATAAGGTGATGATAAATTATTCAGCTCATTTTAGGTGTTAATAAAAACATAACAGTACAGTGTAATTTCATGCACGCTTTGTTGTTGAACAGGACATTTCAAACAGTTTTGTTTACTACACATTAACTTCAAGCAAGTTTCAGATGAAAATTTTTTGTGGCATGTAAAATGTCTAGATGATGTTCAATATCACACCACACATTACGAAGAATAAAAGGAGTTATTCCATTATTACAGCTTTGATTCTTTTTAGTTTATTGATGGTGGCAACATTTATTGCACATACCCAGTCTTTGACAAACCCTTCAAAAAAGAAATCAAGTAGCGTAACATCAGTGGATCTAGGTGGCCAGGGAATTGGTTTATCAGAGCAATCCAACGTTGTGGAAATTGTCTTTAGGTAGTTCATACCTTACTTATAAATCCCAGTTTAGTGGTGCTCCATCTTGTTGAAAGTAAATATTAAGTTGCCGTTGTACAGCATATTCTTGTAATATATCTAAATAACTACTGCTAGTAATTGTTGACATGGTAAAGAAAAATAGTCCAGTTATAAGCAGTCACAACTTTATAAGTAGTCAACACTAACTGTTAAATTTTGGGGGTTAAATTTTGTTGTGTTTTTCAATCGACATGAGGGTTCTCGCTACCTTAAACCTTACAGTTATGAAGCTTAATGTTACCAGAAACATGGAAATTAACTTTATCAGAAAAGATTATTTAAAAAAAAAAAACGCATTATTCTCATTCACTTTATCAAGATTGTTCACAGAAAAATTGTTATGGTGTGGTTTATCGCCATCTTTAATTGCATGCACCAACTGAATTTTGTATGCAAGAAGTTTAGATATTTGTGTAAAACCTTCATGTTTGCTGATTGCAGTATTCCCAATTCTAAAGTCGCATGGCGAATTAATTTTCCCAGCATCTCTCAAAAGTTTCTCTTACTCTCAATCCACAACTTTCTTGGAGAAGGGTTGTCTGTCAGAACTTTTATTGTTTACTATACACTTCCTGTATTTTCAAACTGCTGATACCAAAATTTAATAGAATCTATTAGGAGGATTATGGCTATACTTTAAACGAAAAAATCTATCAACAGTAATAACAAATCTGGTTTATGAAACCACATATACATATTGCTTTCTTCTTCACAGTAGCCATTACTAAACTGATTGTCTACCTGTCATTTGACTTGTTATTTACTATTAAAATAAATGAGTAAAAGAATATTTCTCAAGGGTAAATGAATATATCTATATAAGTTTAAATCTTATTTTTAATTTTAAGATGCATTAAATCTGCAAAATTATAACTAGCCAGTATCATTTAGTTAGGATTCTACAGCAGCAAAAGATTGTTAAATTGGATCATTCTTTGTAGGAAAAAATTCTTAAATAGGAAGGAAAGGTTTCAGAACTACTTTTATAAACCAAAATATATTTTTTGTATTTAAATTGTAACTTATGATATTAAATTTTTGTAATTTTTATATCCAGGTCTATGCAAAGGGTCTGACCCTCAGCAGAACTGATTCACACTACAAGGGAGGAAAATACCTGGTGTTAGGAATGAAAATGCAAATTTTTCAGAAAAAATTTTTTTTATTTTTGAAGGGTACACTTTTCCCAGTGTCCCTAACATTTTTTTAAACCCGCAAAAAATATGATTTGTCAAACTCTTCAAAATAGGTTTCTGTCTCAACAATGACCTCTTTGTTTGAGCTGAATTTTTTCCTGCGAGCCACTTTTTCATGTTGGGGAACAGAAGGAATTTATAGGGAGCCAGGTCAGGCGAGTACGGTGGGGGGTGCTGCAGTAACTCGTAGGGCAATTCCTGCAATTTGGCTGTGATAATTCTAGATGAGTGAGCTGATGTGTTGTCATGATGAAACAGCACTTTTTTTTTCCAAGTGGGGTTGTGTCTGTTACAATTTGTCTTTGAATCAGTCCAATAATTCACATGAGTACTGCCCCATGATTGTGCTCCTTTTTTTTGGAGAAAGTCTATGTCTCTTCTAGAAAGTTCTTCATATCCCAAAAAATCATAGCCATTGCCTTACCAACCAATCTTGGACCAGCTTGGCCTTCTTTGGAGCAGATTCGCCTGGTAAAACCCATTGTTTTTATTGTCATTTGGCCTCTGGTGTATAGTAATAGATCCAGGTTTTTTCAGTGATGATGACTTGACATAATAAGTCCTGGTGATTTTACTTAAAGAGATCCAAACAGTGCTTCGAAGTTGACAGCCGTATCCACTTGTCTGAAGTGAGTAATCGCAGCATCCATTGGACCAACAGCTTTCTCATTTTTAACTTAACATGTAAAATGTTTATTGCTGTTCTGTACTACAGACTTACAGCCTCTGCTACTTCATGCACTTTTATTCAACAATTAGCAAGAATTACATTATGGACTTTTTCAATACTTCCCCAGTAACCATATCTGGTGGGTGACCTGGGCACTCCTCATCAAAACAGAAGTATGACCACGTTTAAGTTTGTTAAACCAATATCACAGTTGCCATAGATGGTGAAGAGTCCCAATGTACAGAATACAACTTCACTTTTATTTCTTCATATGTTTTTTCATCAAAAAATAAAAAACGAATTACAGATTGATATTGTTCTTTTTCTATTGTATTGAAAAATACCAAATATGTTTAATACAGATAGCTGTCAAATAAAAACCAACTTATGAATCAATCTATAATATTGTATGATGTCATTTGTTAGATGGCAGTAAACTATAGTAATGCCAACTTTTCTCAGCAGTTCCACCTGTCTTCAGATATGGGTACTTTTTGATCCACCCTTGTATTTATAGAGGTGTATGTTGATTTGAGTACCTGAATAAATTGAATTGAAAAAAAAAAATCATAAGTAATAATAATATGATGTGTCCCTTAACCAGTCACTTAGTATCTTAGTTAAAGCTTTCAATACTTTCACAGAGATGATTTAACTGTTGTCGTTTGCTTCCTTGTAGGATAATTCCTTATTGGAGAAGGAGACCTTTTGAATTATTTATCTTCTTTTTATTGCTCTTACTGATTACATTATTTTATATTTATATTAAAACTAGCACAACTAAGATCTGAATCCTCTTCAGATACATAATTTCTTACCCAGTACAAAATTTGTATGATTCACGTAAATGTAATTCATGTTGATTTATGTAAATAAATCATAAAAATAGTATTCATTCAAGAAAAAGACAAGAAATATAAAAGATGACCTAAAAAGTTACTGTTATTTTGAAGTAGCAAGAACTTTTATCATGGGAAGTTTTGGTAATTTTGAGCAATTACTTTATCAACTTTTTTTTTTTTTGAAACTTTAATATGCTAAGGATTAGGAAAACACATGATTGTCAGAAAGCATGTTTGAACAGCGAGTGACCCGTGCAAGGTCAAATCTACATTGTGTTATCAGTTCTTTAGTCAATTAGCAATTAATTTTGTGAGTTACGGAGCCTGTTCAGATGCTAATCCATCCTGTAGATGGAGTTTAGGGTTAAGATTAAGGTTAAGTTTGTCAAGAGAGGAATAAACCATAAATTAATTGTAATGATTATCAAAGTCAGACTCAGAGTCAGCCGTTGAAGATAACTGATAGATATTAGGTGATTATCAACGACAGTTTGCATGAAACAAGTGGTGTAGTCTCTCTCTATGGTGACTTTCCATTTAAAAATAAATTTGGTCAAGTGTTGTTAAGTATTGCCATATCTAGATAATTTATCCCTAACCTCTCACCACAGAAGGCTAGGTTTAACTCTATCCTGTTTATAAAATTACAATCCAAGGTAATAAAATAAAATTTTCCGCACATGTTTTGCAGCTTTTAGCAAAAATGTGTAATAAGAGAAATACTGTATGGTCTTAGTATGCTGTTTTGGAAAACTCACTCTCACAAATAAGCTGACTACACAGTTATAGGACTTTCCTGGAATGCATCCTTAGCTGCATGATGGGAAAGCTGCAAATGTTATTTTTTAATTGTTAACAAATTGCCCAAGAAAAATTTAGTGCCATCAGTGCTCTATGTATAGAAGTATGACCAAGTTTTATTAAAATTAGTCAAGAAGTTCTGGAGATATAAGGTGATTTAGAGACCAACACCGAACACACACACACACACACACATAAACATACAAACATCCAGAAAATTTCCAATCAGTTTTTTGGTTTTTTTGTGTTGTTTAGGTGTCAAAACATTAAGATTCAGTGAAAACTGCATATGCCCAACTTCGACCGACTGCAGCTCTTTCTCTTATAGAGCTGTTATAGCGCTATCTAGATGGGAAAGTAATAAGGGTAATTAAATATAAAGATTAGAGATATTTTATACATTAAAATTTACAGAGTTTTGTTATTTAGTTGCAGAATTCTTTATAAAGGATGAGTAAAAAAATTTGACCGATTTTGTGCAATTTATTTTTGAATTTAACTAAATATCCATCAAAATATTATTATGTGTTGTAGTATTTTAGCAAAATATGAATAATAAAAGAGTCAAGAAAGAAAAAAATTAAAGTTTCAAAATACGACATTAAAAAAAAAATGGAGAAAGTTTTAGTGAGAAAGAAAAAATAGAGATATTAAGTTATTAGAAGGTTAAAGTAAAACAAAAATGTTTGTAGGAAGAACTGTCGAAAGAATTAGATTTAGAAAGAAAAAGTTTTGTGTTAACTTAAAATATTAATCTAATCTTTGAAAAGAATGTAAATACAACAAATCAATCAAATTATAGTAAAATAGTCAAGATATTGCAGTTATTATAGTAACAGTATTGTTCAGTTATGTTTGATGTTGCCATTCATTGTCGTATTGTTTTATTTTTATTAAAAACAAAAATTCTATATACTTTATTACTGTTTGTGTGTGTAATTTAATTTATTTATATCTAAATTTAAAGACTACAAACTAAATTCTCTGTCATTTTTTTGGCATTCATTCAGGTTCATTTCATTCTCAACGTAGATTTTTTTTTTACAAACAACCACTTCTAATGATCAAAATTTTTAAAATAGTAATATAATTTGTTCATTTCTTTTTTCATCTTTAGGTAGTATTTCTTAATAAGTATACTTTGCAAATTTAATTATAGCTACAGTTTGAGATCAATGAACTTTTGATTGTGTTGTAGTACTCTCTTCTGCATAATCTTTTTTTATATCTGCTGCTTTTCTAGTTGATTCTAACTGTAATTTGGCAGTTTTTTCTGGCTCTGGAGTCTTTTAAGTCTGTTAAATTGATCAAATATATGTTTCATAATTTCAAAGTATAATACTTTTAACATTTAAAGTAATCTTAAGTAGAATGGAATTGTTTTTCCCCCTTAAGTTTTTAATGATATTTTGATTAAGAAAGTATTTACATTTACAACAGTATGGATTTTTTGTTACATTTCACTCTCCAAGCCTTTTTAAATAACAATTCAATACCTTTACCATTCTTATAGAGAAAAAAATTAAATCTTCGAAATCAGACCATTCTGTGATGAAGAGTAAGGCTTGAACACACATAACTTAAAGAAATCATAATTTCTGAAGCCAATTAATTAAAATAAATACAATTATTATTTGAGTTCTTTTCTTTTTTTTTTAAATACTGTAAAATCTGCCATTCATATCTTTTCACAGTGAATAAGAACCTCAGTAAATCTGAATCTTTCCTAATCCATAACTGGAAAAATTTTACAATTTTTTCTTAGAACATTTACCTTTATAAAACAGAAATCAAGATGAATATTTTAATGTAGAATTATAACAGTCCGAATAAAAGAAATTTATGGTATATATAGGAAATAAATTTTTCCCTGTCTTGCTGTACACAATTTAAAAACTGTGAACTTTTTTCTAGTAATAAAAAATTTTTAAAAAGTGTTATAATTCTTTATAAGGTAAACATACTTTCTAATCTGATGCTAGACATCTTGATTTTTCATGTCTCAGTGAAAGATTTTATTGCAGTTGAAATTTTTATTTATTATATTTTAGAAAAAAGTATCTTATAATTTTGAAAATAAAAAAATAACATGATATTAGAAAATATTGATTTTTTTTTTACAAAATATTTAGCTTCAACAATTAAGAAAATTGTAAATGTCGCAGAATATTATTAAAAAGTTGTGATGCCTGAGAAATAGTTATGGTTCTAAATATTCTCACAATTGGATTTTATGGTTTTCTACTGTTTATCCTATTTAATAATAAATCTTTTACAAACACTTTGTGTAAATGTAAATTATAGTAGTGTTGTATGTGTACAGTCTAGATATAATTAGAAGAAAGTATGAATAGTAGAAAGATATCTGCACATAAAATATTTTAGACAAAGATAAAAGTTTTTTTTTAGGTTAGATAATTCTAATCTTAATAGGTTTTTTTTTTAGTATTATTGATATCTTGAGAATGACTACAAATCCATAAAATTTGGGCCTGTAAGTTTTTTTCTTCAGATAATCCTAAGAGTTTTCTTACAGATAATGACATTAAATACAAAAGAAAAGTTAGATTTTAAAAGTTTTATTTCAGATTCACTAAGTTAATAGGCCAAATGTTTATGTTGTTAAATCTGCTGTTAAGTCTTGGCTCTGTTAGTGTTTAGTGTTAATAATAATAGATTATTAACCTATGTCAGTCAGTGCATTGTAATCATAGTAACAGATTGCTCGCTTAGGTTTAGATCTCTCTTAGTTGAAACAACACAGCACCTGGCATGTCATCATTTATCCTGTGTAGTACCAAACATTTATTATTCTCTTTGTTCTCTTGTTTGTATTTTTCTTTATTTCTTTTTAGCCTTCTTACAGGCTACATTATTTAGTTTAAAAATATTTGCATGATAGGAATTTTTTGTCATACTGTTAGGTCTGCATAAATCTTCTGCTTTGTATATCATTTGTGGGTTTTTTGTGTATTGTCATTAATAATTATTGTTTTAGAAGAAAAAATTGTTTTAAATTGTTATTATTCTGTTAATGACTGAACCTTTTATTAAGAAATTATAAATAATAACTGTTAATTTATTCATTTCACCCTTTATTTATTAAGTTTTATTTATTATAATAGTTTTCTTATTTTGTATAAATATTAAACATGTCTGTAAGTGAGCTGTTACATCTTTATCATTTAGAAGGGAAGGCAGAAGTAAAATTGGTAATGTTAAAGAATCTGTTTTTTTTTTTCTTTAATGAATCATTTGCTACAAAAATCTTGTAATGCTTGTGTATAGGAAATCCCTAGTCTAAACAGGATTTTAACCCAGACCTACATGGTAGTAAGCTTTTCCTTTTTAATTAAATTCATTTTAATTAGTATCTCTTAATGTGTATTGATACATTTATATTAAATTTCTGTTTATGATAGCCTGAAGATCAGTTTACTGTGTCAAGGATACTTGTAGTGTTTAATTAGCTAATTTTGTTTCTGTAAAGCATAATGGCATTTATAATTTACTGCTAATTAATACAATTGTTTTAACAGTTTTCTACTTATTTCCGCTGAAATAAATTTTTTAATCTGATCAATGTATAAATTATACATTATATGTATAATGTCAGGTATGGATATATATGTTAATTTATGGATAAAGAAGGAACTGCCTCAGCATTTGCCCCAGTTGGATCTAGGGAACCATAGTAATAGTAATACCTTGATGAGAGCAGTATCACAAGAAGCTTAATTATAAAATTTAAAAAAAAATATGATTAAATTATGTTAATTGTTTAAAATGTAAACAAATGAAATCATAAATAAATTATAATTCAAAAGGCATTAATGAGAGCTTTTGAGCAATTGATTTTTGTGAAAGTGTTGAATAGATATACAGAACCTTCAAATTTTTTTTTTAATTTGTGGGAATTTGTGTAAGGCTCAAATTAAATGAGAAAATCCTGAAGTTGTTTCTATATAGCAATTTAATATCATATAAAGTATCAGAAATTAACCCCATTTAATAATGGAGATTAGTAGGTATTGTATAAGTTAGTAAAGCTACAACTAATATTATTTAAAAATTCATCAACAAAGTGATATTGTTTTGTTTAAAGAAATTTTTTTAATTACATTTTAAATAAGTTGGTGAGAAAAT
>JAAAKQ030255966.1:0-10846 GCA_010016005.3 Zanna intricata | reverse complement strand
CTTGGAAATACAAAATTTAATTAAAAAGTAAAACAAAATTAAACTCAACACACACTTAATAAACACTAAACTCAGTACAAAAACTCGATTGTTCACTGCTTCACACTGTCATTTATATATTTTTTTCAGATGTGGTCAAGTTCTTTAAATTCACAATTTAGATTTGCATAAAATTTACAACTTTATCAGTCACCACTATAAATTAACAAAAAGTTTTGAAAAACAAAAAAAATATAACACTGACTGACTCATCTGGTAACAATTGTGAACTGACAGTAGTGAAGTGAAAACACAGCTGAGAGCGCGTTAGTCTTGACGCAGTTCCCAGTGTTACCAAGTCAGCATACGCGCTGTTGTCAAAATGTGCGGTGTGCCACGGAAAATAATGATGTACAAAAATGTGCCATGAACCAAAAAAGGTTGAGAACCACTGCTCTAGAGGTTATGTCACCCCTGACAAAAAGACAAATTGCCGCCCCTGAAGAATATATATATTTTTTTAATTTTTTTTTAATAAAGGTACATATTTTTTTTATTTTTAATAATTAAATAATTGTATTTAAATTTTAATAAAAGCATATATTTACAAAGAAACATATTACATAATATAAGATTCATAATCAAGCAGTACAGAACAGTAGAGATTAATTACGAAATATCTGTATCTAGCCACAAATTGTAAACCATATAATTCTTTTAAATTTTAAAAGGTTATTGCACAATAAAAATACAATTATTTGAAAATAAAACAAGGTGACATCAACTATGCTAAAATGACAAAAAACTTTTTTTCTTACCTTCATTTTTGCAAGCTTTTTTATTTACAACTTTAAATTCACTTGATCAGCAATTTCACACTCAATTGCCAAAATGGCCGAACCATTAAGACAATTTTGTGTAGTAGTCAAATGTAAAAAGTTCTCAGTTTTAACTTGGAGAAACTCCTTTCACCACTTGCTACAGTTATTGGTATTGTTAACAATATTTTTCAAGCAATAGTAAGGTTTGGGGCAAAAGTGAACTGTGTAATTAAGCTCAGTACATTGCTTAAGCTTTCTTTTTTCTCTAAAAGTGTAGATACTGCTGAAATTTCCTCTGCTAATTCTACCCCGTTTATGTCAACAGAATCACTATCAGTTGAAATACATTCTAAATTCTTACAGTGTTTTAGTAGCATTTCTTCGGACATGGACATTTGTATTTGAATCATATGAATAATAGGAATTGAAAATACTTACAATGATACTAAATTGTTCAAATCTAGCATTTATTGCTTGATCGATTGTAAAATAAAAAATTTAAAAAATCTATTTTATATTTTTCTTTTGGATCTTTGATGGGTTCATCTTCTGCTTTGTATGAAAAGTTCCTTTTTCTTCTTCTAACCCGCTGTCGTGTTGTTGATCCAAATTCGCCTCCACATAAGTTCTGATAGCAAAATTCTTTTGCATCAATAATAGTTTCATCAACAGACGAATCCTATTAAAGATTCTTAAAAAATATTTTGCAGTTTTGTAAAAAATCAAGTGCAGAGACTAGATCAAAATCTTTTGTTTGCATCAACTTGCTTATCGGATTAATAGAATTTTGTATTTTATGCCAAATAACTAATGAACTGGAGAACTTAAATTAATACAATGCGTAAGATGCAACGCATAAAGTGGTGACTTGGGCGGAGGACTACAAGGTGGACCAGTAGAGGACCAGAGAGATTTCCTTGATGGTCCTCCTCGATGTCTGTGTTCGACAGTGTACCTTGGATACACATCAACGAAGAATTAAGAACCTGTAATATAGGTTTTTATTTTAGAGCATTTATTACTGCATTTCTTCATCAAAGGGAGATAAAGGCACCGAAGAGAGTGAAATGTCCTTTTGGATACAAGGTGGAGTTCTGCAGGTTGCTCTCTGTTGTGGAACCTCACGTTTGGTGGGTATTAAAGGTGTGGTTACTGGAAAAGGCTAGCGTCCTGACATACGTGGACAATCTAGCCATCCTGATATCAGGGCACATAGAGGAAGATGTGGAACAAGATGCAAATTTTGAGATTCAAAAGATCAATGGTAACTGGTTGTACGAACGCGGATTATCTCTAGAACCTAAGAAAACCCAGGTTCTTGCAATTGTAGGCAAAAGAAGGGTGAGACCGAACCATGTTCTAGTCGATGGGACAAAGATTATTAACCAGTAAAAGTGAAGTATTTGGTGGTTTTATTTGAGCAATTGGGGCTCTTCAGCTCCCACTTGCAAGAAACATTGAAGAAAGCAGAAGGCGCTATGATGAAGCACACTGACTGATTGAACGCACACGGATGACCGCAGGCCTCTAATAGAAAACTTATTGTAGTGGGGACCACAGCTGTAATGTTATATACAGTACCAGCTTGGTTTGATGCACTTAACAGGAAGAAAAATAGCTTTGAACAGACCTTCAGTCTGTTCAAAGGAGAATAGAGTTAAAAATAATAACAGCTTCCGTACTATATCTACATTGGCAGTAGTGGTACTCTTGGGAACCCCCTATACAATTGACGACTAAGCAAAGAACACGTATTTAGGAAGGCATGCCCAGAGGCAATGTTGCATCTAGGTTAACTGAAGAATGGCAGGAAGTATGGGAAGATACAAATGTGGCAGCTTGGACCTGAAGGTTAATTCCCAGACTAAGGCCTTGGATGGTGAGGGGCCACGGGGAGGTGGATTATCACCTCTCAGTTCCTCTCCGGATATGGAAAATTCAATGTATTCCTACATAAATTTAGAAGAAAGGCTTGACAGAATTGTGTGTACTGAGGCTTATTCCGTTGGGAGGAAATATCGAGATACATGGAAATTACAGGAAAATTCCCGGAAATGTGCTTGCTCTGATTCTAAGAGAACCGAGCGGCTGGGAGCAAATGAATTCAGAAACGAGAATACTGATGCAAAAGCAAGGGGATGGGATTCTTGAGTTTGTTCAACGAAGACTTGGGAAGAAAGGACAGCCCTCTGCGGATTCACCGCTCATACGTGGTTGTGCGGATGGACAGCAATGATGAGGCACAGGGACTTCTGATCCCCTAGGTCCCCCACAAAAAAAATTATAAAAAATGGGATATGAGAAAAGACCCAGATCGGTGGGGATCAACTTTGAGTGGGCATAAAGTAATAACCGTTATCCGGCGAAGGGGGTGAGGGGATCTAGGATCGGATTAGCCGAAACTGGGATCACTGCCCCCGATGTTAGAGGCAGGCCACAATAAAAAAGATCTAGAACTGGCGGGCCATTCCGGATTTACAGCTGGTTGGTGGAAAGGACCGTCAGAGTCAGACAACTCTCCTGGACTGAGTTATGTTTAATTGCTGGTCCAGCCCGGGGGGGAGGGGAAAAAATTTTAAAAAAAAAAGGTGAAAATAAATAATACATACCTGATGTAGGATGAAAATACAGTTTTTAATGCGTTAATCAAAAAAATATTTCAATATATATATATATATATTTTTTTTAATATACATTATTAATGTGTTTAATAAATACTAAACTTGTATGCAGAATACTCAGACTTATCTAATCAGTATTATTTAAAAACTTACTAACAGAATAATAAGCATCCTGTTTTAATTGGAAATATTTTAATTTAAATTTACAATAATTTGTCTTCGTATTCATTAGTTCAGTAATTTTTTTTTTTTTGAGATGACGAGAAGCGATTGCTTTGATCATTTTCTCGTGTGAAAATGGAAGTTTTTAGCGCTTGGAAAATGCTGTGCCTGACCAGGGGATTAGAATCCAGGACCTACGAATGAAAGGCTGAGAAGCTACCAGTTCGCCACGGAGATCGGCATTGAGTGTTATAAGTTCTAAATTTATAACGTTCTTAATTAAGTAGTAGACTTAATTTATAAACGTTCTTAATTAAGTAGTAGACTTGACATAAAACAATGTAATTTTCTTATATTATTATCAAAGATGGTCTTTAAAATAGACATTCCCAATATAACAGCTGCAGTTACACTACTTAATTTATGAAAAGAAAGTTACATCATGCAATGAAAACACAAAAAATTATTTCAATATCATAAAACCATTGCGTCTTAATAAAAACAAACTTGATGGTTTATCACACGTCTAGAATTAACCAACTATAACTTAATATTTACTAATTTAAGCCGTCAAATAAATATAAATGAAACTGTAAATTAAATACAGATAGAGAAATTTTCATCTGTAAAAGTGGTAACATTGGTTGATTGTCTGCTAAATACGAGTAAGTTTTAATACTAAGTTATATGTCATGGAGAATTGGCAAGTTGTAAATGGTGTAATTAATTTAAAGAATTGAACTAATGGAGTGATAAGCAGTCTTTATTATTAGATAATTTAAAAAAAAAAAAAGACTTACTTATTCATTATGTTTAATTTAATTGACAATTATGTCATCTTAACTTGCATATTTCTACCTGCTGTAATATTCTGTGAAGAAAATTATGAACCAAGGGTTACAATTACTAATGGAAAATTAAAAGGGCGATGGATGTACACAATTTCGGGAAAACCAATTGAAGCTTATCTTAGTATTCCGTTCGCTAAACCACCTATTGGAAAACTCAGATTTAAGGTTAGTTTCTGCTAGGTGATCTTAATGATTCTTGTATAACTTCGTACATACGTAGTCAATTGTTTTATCGGGTTCTTAAATAAAAGTATAGGTTTTTACATTTAAAAAACTTTGATTTCACTGAATTTTCTCAAGTTGTTTGTTTAGTTATGATTCAGATATTTCAATTATGGTGAAAAAATATAACTGTTATTTTAACAAGTTATCTTCTTAGTACTCTTTTGTTGAAGAATATAAGAATAATAACTAACCGAACTATCCTTATTCTATTGAAGTACCCATATTTGTTTTATTGAGTGCACTTAACTGTTTTTATGATATGATGAAAAATTAATTAATGCATTTTGCCTTTAATTCCTATGATTATTAATGTTTACTAATTTTAGTAAATAATTCTATTGTTTGTTAGACTAGTTCTCAGTATAAATTTAATCACATTAACTGAAATGAGTATGATATCTTGTTTTAATGGCATTATCAGCATCTGGACTTTACTACTTATATCTCATTAGATAATAATTTATTGTAATATTTTATTTAACGTGTGCTTTTACGTTATTTTTCATAATGATATAAAAAATAATTTTAAGATTTAATTTATTTTTTAGCTTAAAAATCTTTTATTTATTTTGTTGTAGTGTAGTACTTAACTTTTATTATACCTAATTTACATTTATTTATTAATGAAAAGAAACCACATATATTGCCTATATTCCAGATAATTATATTTTTACAATCCCTTGTTGATACAGTATTTATGATTTATAGTTGGAGATGTAGCTCCCATCTTGTTGAAAAATAGAAGCTAGTGATATAGTTGAGCGATAGTGATATATGATATAGTTTACTGGTTTTATTTTATCCTAACCTGGGTTAAAGAGAAACTGCCCAGTACCATTACAACTTTCATAAAACTCAAATTGTGTCTGTGACCTTTTCGTACAATTCACAATAAAAAATTTCATGAATGTTCATCCACTCCTGAAATGTTACACAAACACACACATTCATGTATATTAGGGTCAATCAATGTGAAGTATCCCAAAAAAATATAAGCAGGTTGCTTGACCAATTAAAAACAAATCTAAATTTATCCACTTGTTTCCTTCATGATCCATAACCTTAAAACTATTTTTTTTTTTTTTATATTTAAGCAGTTTATCTGTGGTGGTCATTTTTGTTACGGTGCAGACACCTATTTTTGTGATTTAACAGTTTACAAAAAACATCATAACTAAAAAAATATTGTTCCTAGATGGATGAAACAAAAATCAATTAAATCATATTTTCTCATGGTAAAAGATTGGTCCATGGGTTTATTATTTACCTTTCTCCTTTTTGTATGAGAAAATTACCTATAAAGTTGAACATGAAAAACTGTGAAATTTCACTTTTTATAATTTTTTTCAAGAGGCAGGGATGACGACCATTTCAATTATTTTTTATATGTAGATTTATGTTAGTAGTTTTACCATAAATAATATTAATGGTGATATACTTACTACTAAATATGTATGAATTTTTGAAAAATAATTTTTTTTAAACAATTTAAATTTTGGCTTCAAATAACTATGATGGAGTGATAAAAATCTTAAATTTGTATAACTTGCAGTGGTTTTGTAGATGTTTATGGTAAATAAAGAAATTTCTTGTCTATTATACTATTCAAAAAATTATAACCTTTCAAAAATCATTAAAAAAATCTGTTAAAAGCAAAATAAGTGCTCCAAGGGAGTTTCTTGTTTTCTTTGCACTTTACATTTTTTATATTTAACCTCTATGTTGTTGAAGTTAACGTTTTCAATATTTTTAAAATTGTTTTTTTTTACATTTTTAATTATAAGTTGTTATTTAATGATAGCTTTACCAATACCAATAACCTAATACAATTTTGATTCACAAATGCTTGTAAAACTTACCCAAACTGAGATTTCAATAAGTAGCCTACATCTTTTTTCAAGAATTCATTTTTATATTGGTTTATTTTTGTAAACACTCGAAGAAAAAATAAACTGTAGGAAAGTTAATTATTCTTTAATGTAATATCCTGTTTTTGTAGCACTGAAAGTTTATTATTTAGTGTGATTAATCAACAGCTGTGATTGTGTTTGTTAACCAACAGCTGATTGCATGTTTTTGGTGCTCCACATTTTTTGAGCAATGTAGTAGCTAAAAGTTAGTGCGATTGGCTTATCAGGCAGTAGCAAGAGAAGTGGTAGGCGTTGCAGACAGGGATGGACAAGATATCCCAGGTATTAAAACCTGGATAGGGAAGAAGTCCGTAAACCTGTTGTATGAGTTCATTCAGTCTCTGAATGGCCATGATTGTTTTGGTGTTTACTTGCATAGGATTGGAAAAAGAGCTTCACCCTTATGTAGGTATTGTGCAGTCATTGACTCCCAGACCATATGATGTTTTGGCATGAGCGCTTGTATAATGTATGGCGCCCAGTAGTCAAGGAGTTTGGGGTGTTGGTGGCTGAAATCGTGGTCACCATGATGCTCAAAACGGAAGCGGCGTGGGATGTTACAGCTGCCATGGTGGAGGTCATTGTGTGCAGTGTCCTGTTGAGGCTTTTGAAATGATGTACATAGTCCAGCTGGATGGAAAAAATGAAACTACACATCATCATTTTCGAGGCTAATAATTACATTTCTCCTATCCAACAATGATTGTCATACACATAAGCAGTAGAGTCTTTTTTTATTAATTGAAACTGGTGCAATACTTGACACAGGATGGTCATCATAATTTTTGGAATCTGAAGTAAAATAACATCTTAAAATATCTTCTGACACAGGAACATACTTGTATTAATTTGTAGTACCAACTCTTCCACAGCAGCCAAATCATTTTTTTTTAAGATTTTTTGAAATCTTAGCTATCTCATCTGATTTAATCAAAAAAGACTTCATGTTTTTCTGCTTGTGATTACAAAATGAATACATTTCATCCAATTGTTTAGTATCCAACTGTTTTAATGGCCTTTGCAGGCTTGGTTTTGCCACCTCTCATTTTGTTGTTCCTCCCACACCATCATATATGTTTTCCCCATCGGATAATCCAATCAAGTGTCATTCGGCTTCAAGTTTAAGGACTTTTATGTGACTGCACAAATTGCCAAAATTCTTTTTATTTTTATACTGCATAAAACTACATATGTTAATATCTAACGCACAGTAATTACTAAGTGTTAGTTATATCCATTAATGTTTTACATTTTCATATTGGGGATCTCGTATAAAAAAAATGCAGGAAAACTGAGTTCTCATCATTTTGAAAGTTTACAATACTTTCCCTCTATACGATATTTAGTGCTATTATGAAGAAAAGAAAAAATTCTCTCACCATACGTCAGGATAGAACATTTCATTTTATAGTATTTAATTTTTATAATTATTTTTTAAGTCTTTTTAGAGTATTTCTAAAAAAAAAATTATTCAACTGAGACACACCACACTGTAATGTTTTTAGTTCAGTTTAAATGTTACCCAAAGTTAATCTATAAGTTCAATTTTTATTAAATTGGTATGGTTATTAACAAAAATTTGTGATTGAATTTGCATAATTAAATAGCATCAGTTCATCATTACTAAAAGCCACCATTCATCTATGTATATATATATATATATATATATTTTATTGTATATATACACTTATTCAGAAGATATAATAAGTAAAAGGAAAAGTGTTTTTCTCTGAAAAATGGATCAGAATCATTAAAATTTAAAAAAGAAAGTTTTCCAGAGGTTTTCTATGTTAAATATTTTTAAGATGCATAAATTGTTCACTCATATTTGTACATTAAGTATTGTGCTGCAGTTTTTTTTTTTATTTTAGTCTGGGATCTCAAAACATCAAGAAATATATTTTAAAAATGTCATTTATTATTAATTTTAATTTTTTTATAAAATTTGTTAAGTAATGATAAAAAAAAATTATATTCCTTTATTATAATACTGTTAGTTGCCAGTTTTAAAGTAAAGCATCTTTCTTTATCAAGATATCTTGAAAATATGATTTCAAATAAGCTTTCAGTACATTTGCATTAAGAGTCAGGCCCGCTTAGTTCTTTACACATTTTTCCAAGGATTTCCTGATTTTGAGATCTTATTTTTGTAAAAGTAAACATGAAAATAGAAATATGATTTGAAAATTTGTGTATTCAATTTCTAATGGCAGCTTGTTTCATTCACGAGTGGAGTGAAGAAATGATGTCAGCTGTATGAAGTGAGCTATAATTGAAGATAACTGTGCACCATCATTAACTGGAACAATTATGTGAGAGAGATATGCATGTCATTCCTTGCAAGAAAAAGCCTCTTAAACAACTAAGAAATTCATATTAGAAGGTGATGCAGTCATGTTTGTAAAGCATTGAAATAATACAAAACACATGTTTCTATATAAGCATTAATAGGGGATCTGTCTTTTATTCTGATTCATGCAAGAAAATTATACTGTCATAATTGAAACAGATGGTTCCAACATTTAGAGTTGGCAAGAATGACTAGAATAGTCTAATTGACTCTGAAATATACACAAAATATCTTAAGATTGTATGAGAGAACAAACAGTATCAAGGTATAAAAAGATATCGTTTTAAATTCTTTATAGTAGAGGTTCATTGGCAGTAAGATTCACAGATAATGCTTTTGTAGAGACCTTTTGATCTGTTAAATACTTCTGACCACTACCAATCAATAAATATAGTGGGTAAACTTTTAAACGAAATTCAGTTCCACATATAATTTACGGGAGCAACCATAAGTATATTTTTAGTTAAACTAATTTTATGTCATTTATTTATTTATTTAGCATTGCATAATACCTCCTTTTTCATTAATGCATAATTACATAAAATCTTTTTCCACTGATTAATTGTGGATCAATTTGGCCTATAAATTATACCATGTTGCTAATGTTTAATGTTTATGTTTGTTCATGTTAATGTTTAATTTGTTATTAAAACTAAATATTACATTTTTTTAGGCACCTGTTGAACCAGATAGTTGGCCTGAGGAAAGAAATGCCACTTCAGATTTACCATTATGTCCTCAGCTTGATACTGATCCTCTTACTGGAGCCGTAAAAGTTATAGGACAAGAAGATTGCTTATACTTAAATGTCTTCAAACCAAAAGTAATAATACTAAGTAATTTGTTATTTTATTAAAATACTCATAGTATTCTAATTTTTTTTTACATTAAAATTTTGTTTTTACAAGAAAGTAAATAGTACTTACATTAATTTATATTTAATACTCATTAAAATGAGGTTAATTTACTAAATATTTTTTGTGTAATTTTTTTTTTTAAATACTTGTAATTCTATAAACATACATGTTCGTGAAGTTTAGTTTACATATCTTTACTACTTGTACCCATAATATCAATGGTAATAAGTAGTATACATATGCCGATTCTGAAACAGAAGTCAAAACGTCACGCCGATTCTGGGACAAGGTCAAAGGTCAAAAAAAATTTCTGACGTCATAAAAAAAAAAACAACGTGTTGTATAGTACACGTGCTTGCTGACTTTGCTTTAACCTTGTTTACAAAATTGAAAGTTATATGCTGATAATTCATTTGCGTCACACTTCTTTGATTGTTTGATAGTTATCTCAATGACAAGATTAACGGTTTTGTATAAAAGCCCGAATTTTCGCGAGTTATCATTACGTTCTATTTATTAGTGAATACTTGTTATTACTTATTCAAGTTTATTTATAAAATTTCTCTTCATCATCATCAACATTATTATTATTATTATTTAAGGTAAGTGAAACAAAATTAAAATAACTTAATATAAAATAATATTTTTATCTTTGTGTTAATATTATATATAAGTAAAATAATTATTCATTTTAAAATAATAATATTTTTTGTCTTTGTGTTAATATTATTTATAAATAATATACTTATACATTTTAAAATAATATCGTTGTTTGATTGTTTCCAGCATTAATAACTACATATGTAGCCCTGAGGTAGATAATCTCCACATCCGGAACATTTTATCTACGTTCCACGTCCAGGGCGGAAACAGCTGTACTTGTGTACTCTTCTTTCTGCTGGCTAACGGGGCTCCGAGTCTTACTCTCTCGGAAATAAACTTGATCGGCCAAATTTCAACTTAGGCCGCAATTAAGGACTGGATGTTTCGGCCACCTGCAGATACGAAACACACCACTGATCATGGATATGGATTACACTGCCTTTAGAGCTGGCAATGTGGCGGCCAGG